>VZRQ01000586.1:480602-541596 GCA_013397975.1 Machaerirhynchus nigripectus
CCTCGCGTGAGGCCCCGCGCGCGCGCCCCGCCTCGGGCAGAGCCCGCCCCGGGCCGGGCCCTGAGAGCCGCGGCCGCGCCCGGGCCAGCCGGAGGGGTTACGGCTGCGGGAAGGGCCTCGGCACGGGTAGGGAGCGTGTGCGGCCTGCCACAGGCTTTGTCCGCTGCTGACACCACAGTGCGCTGTGCTGGGTCCCGCTCACAAAGCAGAACCTAGATGGGCTTCTGCTGTAAAGAGAACATANGGCCCAGTCCGGGAGCGAGGAGCAGATGGTGCAGGCCGCCATGCCCGCGCCTCACCTTTCGTCCGAAGACCTGGACGCTCTGCAGGGGGCCCTTGGCCGGCATGGCTGTTCCTGCAAAAGAGAGGGAGCAGCGTCAGCGCGGGCAGGCGGGGGCGCGGGCGGGCGCGGCCGGAGCGCCCCGCTACTCACCTGTCCTCGGCGGCGGCTCGGCGGAAAGGCCGTACGGGGCTTCCCGGCCTCGGATCAGGGGCGCCGGGCCGCAAAGCACAACGGCAGCACTNAATACAAACTACATAGCTTTTATAATTTTAAAGTTTGGTAAACTGGAGAAGATGAAGCATTAAACCCTGTCTTCTAGCACTGCACACTCTGCACTGGACACTGCACTGTACACTGAGGCATATTCAGGCAATGCTTTATACCCACTCAGATACTCAGTGGTGGTTATATTTAAGAGCAGCTCAGAGTTCTCTTTAGATATAGTGCGTCCAGGGAACCCCGTCAAATTTAGCTTCTGTCTGCGTTTTTTTCTTGTTTAATACCTGTCATAAAATACGGAATTCAAATCACTTTCAGACTGAAAATATTTTACTTCCAATGCTGTTGTATTTAGTATGCAAAATTTTTTCCAGGAGAAGATGAAGTGAGGTCACGCTTCTTAGATATTTTAAATGATAAAGATTTAAATCACTGTGATGAATTGGAAAGTTGACTGCTCAAATGAAACAATCAGTTCCTTTGTCTTTGCACAGGATTTTAAATACTGAGTGTTAGTCATCAGTCATGTGAGGATTTAAACAAGCACTTAGATTTATGCAATTTGAGTGATTAGTTCTGTTCAAGTGAATAGGACTGTGCAGAACGTGTAAGATTTAGCACATCTCAAACCCTCAATTGTACAAAGCTTTGGCATGTGATCTGAAAAGTGATTTATTTTTTTAAGGCTGTTTCCTAAGGAACAGTGTTTATGCAGTCACACGTGTCTATCATCCAGTCTTTTCTCTGTCATCGGAGGAAGGGGAATGGTCACCACCTTGTTAGCCAGTTTCAGTTAGTTTTTGCAGATGAGTGGAAATTTCAAAACCAATGTAGGTTTTACATATCTTGTGAAAATAGGTGGCTCTGCATAACAGAGATCTTTAACTTGCACAATGAAAGCAGCTGCAGGAGCTGAAATATTAAGACATTATAAAACCTTTATTTAGGTGAAAAAGAGAAAAGATAATACCTAATTAACCCAGTTAGACAAAAAGGTTCAGCTAACACTTATGATCAGCCCAAAGGTGAGCCATTAGTAATTCAGTTTTGTTGGGTGTCCAGGGAACTTTTAAAGAAAAGGAAAGCAAATCTAAATCTCTTCCCTATGTGGGTATTATCTGAGGTGTGCTACTGAAGACCTGTGTTTTAATATGAAGTATACCCTTAAATAGGCATTTTTCAAATGTATAAAACTTACACTTTGGGAGCATGCTTTCTTAGGTCCTTTAAAACTCGTCCTCATTTGGGTGTTCCTCTCTTCATGGTCTTCCTGGATCTAGAAACAATCATCCTAGAGGAGCCTGTGTGAAAACCAGGGGTATGCCTATGTATACGTATGTCTGCCTTCTATTAGCAAAAGAAGACAATAACCAACATATAGCGATAAGTTCGCCTGAAAGATAAGGTTAAAGGCTTTCTGCTGCTTGTTCCCTTTGCTTTCTAGCACAAAGACAGGAATGAGAGCTAAGAGGTTGTAGGCTGTAACATTGGAAGAGTTAATTGGAACATGAATATCACTGTATATAAAACAAGAAAAAAAAAAGAAAAAGCAGAATGGAAAAGCAACCCCTCAGGTAAAATACTATACTTTTACAAAAAGTCCCAGCACTAACAATAACCCTATTTAGTTTTACTGAGCTCAGAGTACTTTAAAGTGGTAATGTATCTCAGATTTCAAAAGGAATAAATGGTAAGAGTCTCCAAGCACCACCTACAAAATCCTGTGTTCACTTCCTTTTTATTTGTGAAATAATTGCACCTCTGGAATGTAAGGCATTTGTTTGGTGGCCTTCTTTTTTTTTGTTAACCTGATTTTGCACTAGTGTGAGGACTTACATAGGGAATAATCAGACCCAGAGGAATTAAGGTGTGTTTGCTGGTAAACCAATCTTAGCAGAAAGAGCATCTCATTAAAAAGATGGTGGGTTTGTACTCATTTAGATAGGGCATTTTATTATTTCCTAATAGAAGGAAAACTATTTGGATTTTACTCAAATGTAAGTACTTGATTTTGCAGTCATTCTGCATTCTACTAACGGATGACGTGTATCTTTGTAGCAACAAGATTCTTACAACTACTAAATCTTTTGCATTAGCATTTAGTGAGGCTTTAGGGGATTGAGTCTCACTGCCTGACCTCCCCCACTGGAGCTGCTTTGACCTCATTGCAGGCTGTGATGTAAGGTGCTGCTGTGACCTGCTCATCTCCCACAGACCAGCCACATGCAGTGCTGCTCTCTGTTTTCTGGAAACCGTGAGGGTATGGCAGCAGGATATAGCACTTTTAGGAACGTCTCCGACAACGTCTGCAGTTGTTCCTTCACTTTGTGACCGGAGCACAAACCTTGTCTACACAGCAGGGCTCCGCAGGGAGGAGGGCTGGAAGGGAAGGGCAGGAGGTGGACAAAGGTGAGCCAAGCAGTCAGTGAGTTGGGCTGAGAGCAGCATTGAATCTGTTTGTTTGGAAATTTGCTGGTGAGGAGCATATGGAAAACTGCAGTACAAAACCTGTGTGTCAGTCCACTGCCCACCAAGACTGTCAGGCTGATGTAGTGCAACAGATGAACTTTAAATTTATACTTATTTGTTACTTGAACGCTCACAATTTATTCAGCAATACAGTAGTCAAATATACTGAAGATTTTTGTGACTTACATGCTTGTGTGGGGTTTGGTTTTTCTGGGATTTTATGTAGTTTGGAGTTTAAAACAGCAAGTGGCTGGACTTCCATGTGAAATCATGATGTCGATTCTCCACTTGGATCTTGTCATCTTTGAAGTCAAATTCACATGTAAGTTCAGAAGGTAAACATTCAAAGAGGATGGCATTTTAGCTTCTGCTTAGCACAGAATTATGTAGCTGCCAAGAGTGTAAGGCAACCAAGAGTCAAGGTCAGTATGTTAACAAGGCCAGCTGTAATGTGACTCTAAATTTCCTCCTGTTTAAAAAGGAGAGAAAATGCTCTCGGTGGAAAAATAATGGGAGAAATAGTGAGATTATCTTCCTTGTGTATTATCTGAAACATTAATAGAAGGGTAAGTGGTATGGCAAAATACAGTCAGTTACTTCTACATGTATTGTCATAGGAAATAAAATTGTTGTGAAAGTAAAGGAGCATTTAGGGGAAATATGAAGAAACATTCTTCTGCACAGTCCATAATCACATTTTAAAAGATCCATGCCTTCTACCAAAATGTCCTGATTTGCAATTGATTGTACTTTGTAGGATTTTGTGTGTTTTTTAGCAGAGTGGATAATTTTAACTAGGGAACAGATTTGTTCAGATTTCATGCACAATAAACAAAGCAAATTTTCTGAAGTTTTTACTTCAGACACCAAAATCATCTCTTCAGAAGGCAATGTTGGTCTTGTACCATTTTGTATCTTTTGTAAATTAATGGATTCCTTCACTAGGAAGTATAAAGTATTTCAGGAAAGAAGATAGTGACATCCCTTTTTAATGGCAACTCTTATAATCTGAAAGGTTTGGGATACCAGAATATAGTTCTCATATTACATTTTGCAACTGATGCATGTTTGATGATAAAGTGTAATTAGCTAATGGGTCCCATTATTTCTGAGGCTTGCTTTTCACAGATCATTTTCATCCAGGCAGCAGCTGAAGAGTTTTCTAAACTCAATTAGTGCAAGAATGCTGTGGCCAATGGAAAAATGTTTGATGCATGCCAGAAAACAAATCTTCCCAGCTCTTGGAAATATGTTCTGAAAACAAATATGGATCACACAAGATTTTCATAGCAATAAATGGGTTTTTCCCTAAAAATCTATTTAAAATCTAAAACAAAATTTTTGGTTTAATTATCCTTCTCAAATGAAGCTTTGTAGCAAAAGGTCTGGAACATAAGGATATGGGTTATCCTGATTGGTGTGAATACTGACTCCCATTTGCAGATTAAAAATGTTAATGTTGCATTGAGATTGAAAACACGAGCCAGTTTGTAATGAAGGAATTGACACAGTGATAGGCTCATTCACAGTGAAATTCAATGCATGTAAATAATTAGCAATACAATAGTTTACTTAGGACCAGGCTTAGCATTGCTACTTGGGAAAAATCACAATTAATTATTGTCTTGACTTTCATTTTGAATGAATAGGCTAGCTCTTTCAGTACAATAAACAAAAGAAATACAATGCCCATCTTGTATCTGAGCATATAGACAAAGGTTAAGGCTCATTGTTTCAGCTCTGTTACCTGGCTTGTTGCTGAAATCTGAAAAAAGTTGTGACTTAAATTTGCAACATGCATCCTATTTACAATGGCTGGAAGCTTGTATTATCAGTTAACATAATAACTTTCCAGATGGAAAGTTATGGCTCATACTAGACTCTGTATATGAAAGGCTAAAATTTAATGATCTAGGATTTAGACTTGGAATACATGGTCAATCTCTCTTGCAGCATACAAGGCTTCAGTGAAATCTGTTGACAGCAAATTAGAATTACTTAAAACTCTTCTCTGCATTCACAGAAGCTGCTTTTAAAGTATGTGTGTGTGAGCTCACACACTCACACTGTTGTATGTCACCAGGAATCAAAGCTGTAAGAAGCCGACCTGGCAACAACCCAGTACCCCCAAGCTACACAAATAAGCAAAGAAGTAAATAGAATCACGTACATGAAACAATTTATTTTTTTAGAACAGAACGGCATCTCCAAGCTTCCTGCTGTATTTTGCTGCCCCTGGAGGCTGCTTCTCAGTTTAGTTCCCATTTTTAGAAACTAAACACAGCAGGGTCCAGTGGGATCCAGCTGCCCTCTCTCAACTCTTCTGCAGAAAGAGAAATCCTGGGTCTTAGCTTCTGCAGGACTGTTGGGATCCTTTCTACTTTCTTATATTAAAGAAATATGGGGAAAAGTGACAGTAGAAATAGACACCTATTTCACACTTAAATACGAGCTTTTTGCTCCAGTTAGTTTAGTTATGTTCAGATTGCAAATACAGTTCTGCGCTCCAAGATCCATAGGTCTACACTTCTCTTTAAATCACACATACAGACAGTTGCTGACTTCTAATAGATAAAAAGGCACAATTATTGTTAATGACTGCAGAAAAAGACTTAAATATGCACTCACTTACTTCGCTGAAACATCAATCGTGGTTTAGAGCAGAAAGAGATAGGCTTCTGTGAAGTTATATTAATATCTACTGAGGTAATTTCTATTTCTGATTTTGAATGTTTGTTGTTTCAAGTGAAACATTTTCCATTGCCTGTGGTAAGAGAGCAGATTAGGCAGAAGTATCAGAGCTCGTGAACTGTTGTGTACTTACTGACCTACCAGAGAACTGAGACATTTTCTCCAGAAACTGGAGCAGTTGAACTCTAAAGGAGAATGAACCCTTTTGGCAAGGCTTTGTAAGGGCTCTGGATGGAAAATCTTGTGTTTATGAAACAGAGCAAGCAGAAACGTAGTGACTGTTCAGCTTGTAGAATTAAGGGAAAATAATAACGCATTTTATTCACACACAGCTGAACTCAGCTAGATTATCTGGACTCTGCATGCTGTCAGGAATCATGGAAATGTCAAACACAGCAGAGTACCTGTCTGGTGTAGGATTGACAAAGTGGCTGTTACCTATTACCAGCTGTAGCTCTTGAATTGAAACAGTTCTCAATGCCTTGTTAGGTGTTAATAGTTGATGCATTTTAAAGTAATCTATCCACCCTCACCTAGCCCTTTGTTCAGCGCCTGCAGAGAAGAAGTCGTAGAGTCTGATATCTCCAAATGGCTCTTCCGTAGTTCTTTCTTCCACTGTTCCCAAGAGAATCTAGCCCATAATATCCACACACTAGGAGATCTGCACAGTTCACAGAAACACAAACACAACGCAGTATTACAACACACGTATTAAAATGACGTTTTTTACAAGATCAAAAACAGATAGAAAAAATGAAGGGCTGTGGGAAAGCTTACCAAATAAAAGTGTCTGTGGAGCCTTGATCATATGTGGGGCTGTGAATAACACTCAGGAGACTATAAACTTTAGACAAACCAGATGGTTAGACAGCAAACCAGATGCTTTTATTTATGAAGACAAAGTTCACATTTTGTAAGGTACTTTTTTCTAGAGGTTTCACGCACAAAGTAAAAGAATTATATATATATGTCCTATGGTGAGGGACTGGAACATTCATACAAATAAAGTCTCATCCAGTAGTCCTTGTTCTTTCAGGACCCAAAGGAATGGCCTGAGGCCTGAAGTTGTGTCAGGGGAGGTTTAGGTTGGATATTAGAAGAAGGTTTTTCACTCAGAGGGTGGTTGGGCACTGGAACAGGCTGCCCAGGGAAGTGGCAGAGTCACTATCCCTAGAGGTATTTAGAAGAGGTGTAGATGTGGTACTTGAAAAATGGTTTAGTGTTGGACTTGGCAGTATTTGATTTATAGCTGGATTTGATGATCTTAAAGGTCCTTTCTGACACAGATATTTCTGTGATTTTATGATTGGTGCCTCTAGTTTTACGCCTGAAAGACACTGTTGATGCAAGCTTACAAAGTCTTGTCAAATAAAGGAGTTTGGAGAGTAATGTAAGTATAGAAATACAAACTATGGTGATTTTATACCACACAAAAATCTGGTGGTTAGATTGGAAATGAATGCCAGATTTCAAAAATGTTTAAAATGTGTATGAGATTTAGATGTTAAATCTCCAAGGAATACAAAACCTCGTGCTTTTAGGTGACTTAGGAGCCTGAGTTCTGTTTGCAGAATGATGTAGATTAATAGTTTATATCTAATTGAAAGTTAATTAGATTAAGCTTTTTGAAGTACCTCTACCTTTTGTAACTAGGACTTCTGTTCATTGTCACTGGAAGTCTTTGGAACATTTCTTTTCCATCTGGCATACTGTCTGTATCCAGGGAAGTAAACTTTTCTACCAATTCCGTTATTTTGAGGGGTTTGAAAGGAAACAGGTCGAGTATCTCACAGACAGGGTTGTTCTTGGGACAAATACATCAGCGTATTAAGGGTTTAAAGAATGTATTCCATTGGATTAAAGATGCTCTGAACAGTTATTCTTATATAAGCACTTTTCCTTTTTCTTTTTTTTTTTTAAGATTGGGGTTAAAAGCTCTTCAAGTCTGTTTATTATGCATTCTGAACTCAGTTGCTAGTCGTTTATTTTACGAGTTAAAGTATTTTGAGAAAAGGTTCCATATAGTCTCTACCATGTAATTCCATTCCGTGGCCAGCAGCATTTTGGGTAGGTAAGCCCCAAACAAAATTTTTCACAATCTTCTATCATCCCAAAATCTGTTTAATCATAATTATATATTTTAGCTCTTCTTATGGAGCTGATATAAATACTTTTTTATCCATAGACAGCATCCAGTTTCAGACCTGTTGATGTTCAATTTGAATGTACTTGGTGTTTATATCTTGACATATTCTGTATTGTATTAATTTTTAAAATGTCATTCATACAGTTCATATGTAACAAATAATAATGCTTTAATAAAATACTGAAGTGTGATACAGTGATTTATCATTTTGAACATAATATTCTGCAGTTAGTTGTATGTCATGATCTTGACAGGTATTTGCCTTTCAACAGCACAAAAAGTCAAACCATCATTTGTGCAAAAAGAAAAAGAGACCATTTCTGTGTGATCTCAGGCTGTGCATGCATGAGTTTCCTCTATGCAGTGATCAAATCCTCTGAATACAAAGACTTAACTAACCTATAGTTGTGATTGAATGTGCACGGAGTCCTTGCCTTCAGCATCAGGAGCTGCAGTTTTAATTTAACAATTTAATTCAGTGCCTTTATTGATTGCTCACAATGAGGCCATTTGGAAACCGTAGCAACAGAAATCTTGCTTTATATAGAGCAGTGTCAGTGCAAACTTGCCTGCTTAGAGCTTGAAATGCACATTTTATCTAAATTCTCCATGTTTCTGTTAATGTCTGCAAGTTTGGATTTCACATTTGTTGGCATATGTCCCTAAGTAATGATGTGACAACTGTTCAATAGGTAGCCCTGGTCCAAGCAATGTAACACTGCTCAAAAGAATGTATGCAGTTATTCTTTCCCAAACCTCCAAAAGAAACAACCACTTTATGGGATATTCTGAGAATGAAAAATTAATCTCAAAATGCATTTTTCTTTCAGCTATTCCTGCATTAACTCTCCAGAGGAAAGGCTGGGCAGAGGGTTTCCCTCTAGCTACACTGTAAGGACCAATTGATGATTTCACATGTGACTCTTGCATAACCATCTAGTGATCAGACATCCATTTGTTCTAATCTGATCTAGATTTGAAGTCAGTTCACTTAAAGTGACCTTTGCAACGTCTGTCATCTGTTTGGAATCCTGTAGAATGCTTGTTACTGAAGGCTTCCTCAAACACAACTAAAACCATAGTCAATGATCTATTCAAGCCTTTTCCTCTCCACATAGGTATTCCTTCCATCTCTTACCTCGTTGCTAATTCAATCCTTACCCTTTGTCCCTTTGCCTGTCTTTGTTTTGTCAGAGGGTTGTGACAAGCCTGGAACAGACTCAGTGCTGATCTAAATGTGTGTGGGTGGCAGGAGATGGGGAGGGTGAAGCCAGTTAGCGTGCAGCCCTACGTAGCTGTGAGTGTCCTTGTGACACTGAAGGTGGGATCACACTGGGTCGGCATTAATGCCAGCTGCCATGGGGGTGAATGTTAATGTTCCTGTAGCTTTTCCATCACCACCAAGCAAGACCTGCACCTCAAACATAGTACACAAGCTACAGTGAAGTGTGTTTGCACTAACTCAAATTTGTCACTGCTTATGTGTACTAAAGAACTACTAGAAATCAGCTGATTTATACTACTGCCATGGACTCAAAAATAATGCTTGAAAAAATAGTGCAATAAACTTTGACGTGGATCCCAAAAGCAACGCTTTTCAGTCTGACTTTGTCAGGGAGCAGGAGGAGTGGGGCAGCTCCTTGAGCTGGGAAGAGCCAGGAGCTGAGGGTGACCCCAGCACAGGCAGTGCCTCACTGAATGGGCACCATCCTATGGGGTCTGAGCTGGGGTCTGGTGTTGTCCATTTCACAATTTTATATCATTTTGGTTTTGCAAGCATGGCTTGCTTTTTGATTTGTCGGTTTCTGAAAATCCTGCAAGTTCTGCACAACACCCACTTACCAAGAGAAATACTTACTGCCTTGAACTGTTGACAGTTTAGTATAAAAATATTGTGGATTGATTAACTCTGTGAGCTACAGCCCTTTTGAACTGTTTCATGGCTCTTTTGGTAGCTGCATCTGGCAGTTTGAGCAGTATTGCTCTAGCCAATTGAGCAGTATTGCTCTAGCCAATAGTTTATATAGTCAGCAAACTGCTTTGTTAATTAAAAAAAAAATAACCTGGAAGTAAGCAGACATTTTTCTTAAACATGAAATCACTTTTACTGAAATGCCTGCTGGCATTAAGATAACCAAAGGATTTATTTGTAGCGAAATTGTCTCTAGAGGCCTCCACCACCCTGAAGTGTTTGCTGTCCTCTCCTTAGGCACATGCTTCTGGCATCAACCACAACCAAGAGGCTTGAAAAGAAACAGGAACCCGACAATGGTGGGTGGGGAAAAAAGCTGTGGGGCTGCCAAAGGGACCTGGTAAAGAACAAGCAGGCGATGAGAAGCAGAGCTGCTCTGAGCCCTCAGCTACTGCCACCTTCACTGAACTCCACTCCCCATGAGAGTTTAGATTCCTCCATTTGCAAATTGTCATGGCCGTTTATGTGATTTTTTTTCTCTTTTCCTGTGCTTCGTTCACTGAAGGTTATTTCTACTGCCCCGGGAGAGTGGGAGGAAGCCCCAGCTGCTGCGTTTCCCCTCCATCTTGCAGCCCCGACAGAACCCTGGCTGTGCCAGCTTGACTTGCACACTGGGGGCTCCCTGTGCCATCCTGTAAAGAGAACAGGGGGGATTGGGGTTATTGCTCGTAACGCGCTCCACCACACTGGAACGTGTGCCTCCCTGTACAATCTATACCCACTTCTGTGTTTAGGATACTTTAGCCCGTGTATTCAATGTTTTTCTCACACACACAAATGCATGTGTCTTGGTTTCAACACAGTAATGATCCAGCTTCACTAGTTTGCTCAATCTGCTTTGTGGCACTCCAGCAACACAGAGCAACTGTAAAGCCTGCTTAATTGGGCAATTAAACTTTATGACCGCTCTGCATCCCTGAAGCAGTAAAAGGCAGAGTGCACTGGGAAATCTCGCCTGTCATTTGGAAAAACTAAGGAAGCACAAACCTCCTCAAACCAGCCCTCACCCCTTGCGGAGATGCTGAGCATCACCTCTGGTCCTGTGGGGCTGTGCTGGTAGCAGAGTGTCCAGGAGACAGGCATGTGCAGAGATTAGACAGAGTTTACCTTTGCAAAAATGCAGGCATAGCCCCTTCTCTAAAATGTACTTTTCACTGTTTATAATGCAAGTTCACTAAAGATAATGGTGCTTGAGATGTAAAAATTACACCCTGATCTCATCAAACCCTTGGACTATGCATGAGCAGAAGACGTGGAATCTGTGGTGATGTTTATAAGATCAAATCTTACTTTTCAGAAGCACAGCTGGTGTGAAATTTTGTCTTTGGTTCTAATAACCCATCTAGAAGAATAACTACTGGTTGCAGTCCCATCACCATTCTGTTAGTCTTTCTTGGAGACTGATACAGTTGTTATTTTCTATACAAAAATAATAGAAGTAGTCCAAGCACACTTGGACCGGGAGCGTTGCTGATCCCTGTATGTGCTCTGAGTCTACTCCTGACTTGCTGGCCTTGAACCAAAGTCCTAGATCTGAGCACTACCTCCTTTGGGAAAGCTGAGGTCTGGGTTTGAAGCTTGCATTTTAGACCTACCCCTTCAAATGTTTTCTGTAACTATTTGGTTGAAACAGTTCTTCCAGAGGCAGGATGTTAAATATTCCAGGAAGGGGTTAAGTGGGTCTGGCTGTTTGATTCCCTAAGGAAACAGGAGCTACATTCTAGAGAAAGAAGGAACATAGGCTGTGCTGGTTCTGAACTTCTCATAGAAAGGCTCAAGATGAAATATGTAGAGATGGTAACTGGAATATGAAGTTATTGCTAATATGTTAGTCAGCAAAAACCACCTCTAGGATGAAAAGCTTTTATTCTTAAGCAGGAAGATTTAGTTTAAGATTATGTAAGTAAAGCACCCACAAAAAACCTGCTGTTTGTTTTTCTCATTCCATTCACATTAAAAAATATGCTTGTTCTGTTATAAAAGACTTGCTTTGCACTTACTCTTAGCAGTGCAAGTAGCTGGAAATGTCCCTTTTAAATTTTGTGGCTGCTTAGTTACCACAGCTTCTTGCTATCCAAATAGACTCACTCTGTCAGGGCTGTGAGATGGGGAGAGATAAACACAGGGAGCAATTGTGGCTTCCTGCCACCAGCCCTGCTCAGAAAGCAAGAAAGCAATAGCAGATGAACCGTTGCTGCGGCAGCGGTGGGAAGCTGTGGCCTCAGAGGAATAGGGGAGAAAAAAGCCAACCAAATATCCTGAGAGCAGGATAAATAATGTCAAATAATGTGCTCTCTTCTAGTCCTACTTTGCTTAGTCAATAGTTTTAAGGCAGCTGTTACTCTGCCAGGAAATAGTCCGTGTAGATATGCTTAGAAAGTATCAGGTCTGAGTTAATGCAGTGGGATGTTCTACATGCAAGGCTTACTATGGTGGCAGTCAAATTAAAAATAATGTGATATAGTAATTTATCAGCTGTAATTGTTGCATGAGTTTTGCCTAAGTGTCATTGTCAGGTGCTGAGTTTTGTTACCTGACCATGTGTTTTCCTTGTTTATTCAGTTTTGGAAACTGTGAGTAGAAGGAAACAAAATTAGCTGATGGGAGAGAAAATGAGAGAAATGGGAAAAAATCCCAAACAATGAAGTTGAAAGTCAAAAGCTCCAGTGGGGTGAAAGAGGCAAGAGCCAAAACATGAACAGCTGTCAATCAAACCAGCCTTTCCGTTCCCTCTGGTGGGATGTGGAACAGGCAGTTTTCCTATCAGAAACTGCAGGACTTGCTTCTGCTGTCATAGGGCTTTGTAACAGGAGTTTGATCAGACACGCTTTTGCAGAGGGAGGGAAATAACAGCATTTGTTTGTCATTTCTTTAACTTTCAGCAAGGTTGCATGGGGTGCAGCTAACTGCTGCTAGCAGGAGCTAAGCCCAGCCGTGTTTCACACCAAAGGAAGGTTACACAATGCTGTGGGTGGCAGAGTATTTCTGGGAGGCCCACTTTGCTGCGGACTTTGCTTGCATCACTTCCTGAAATAGAGATTGACTGATGTGATATATTCTTATTTTTATTCGGGTTTTTTTTTTTTCTCAAACCACACTTGCATGCTGTTTGCAGGGTTGGGTTTTGAAGAGAGGATCATAAAGGCTCAAATCAAGGTGCACTGTACTTTAACATGAGTTCTCCCTGACTCTTCTGTTTTTTTCTCTGTTCTTCTGGCATCTCAGAATGGAAACTCTGCCAAAGCACTGAATAAAAAGGGAATTATATTCTCTGCAATATTTGTCATAATTTTAATTCACTTTACTTTGGGCTGTCCTCAACTTGTGCTTTCTTAATGTGCTACAGATTTCTGAGTTGACAGTGGGTAACTGTGAGGAGCCAAGAGCTGGTCAGCATGCAACTAGGGTTTAAACTCTCAGGAAAGTGTAGGAGGTAGTTTAGAATTTAAGTTGTTTTGTTGGGTTTTTTTCCATGGGAAAAAGATACCTCTTTTCTGTCCCTTGTGCATGGGAGAAATGTGAAAGAAGGGAGGTCTGGCGATTTCCTGCTTTCCTACTTAGCAACCCCATGACAGCCACTGTCAGTGTCCTACCCTTTAGCCTACTATTTACCACTCTCTGTGTATTTTTGATGAAATTATTAACAGAAGTGAATTTAAATATGATATATTGCACACTGAGATTCAATCTCTGCCAGGACTAGAGAGGAATGCAACTCTAGGAAATAGTGTTTCAATTTGTTTGGTGTTTCTGCATGACATTTAATCAAAAGCCATTTGTTTCATCTAATTAGTCTTGATTATGTTTTTCACTATTAATGTGGACTAAGCAGCAAGTTCAGCTTTGAAAATTAGAACTTATTCTTTCTTGTGCTACAACAGAGAAGGGTGTGGGATGACAATCAAAATAGACGTGGTTCATCACTCAAAACAGCTCATCAGCTGCGTGGTATGAGCACTCTCAACTGTAATGAAAATACAAATGTGCTCTTTCTATAGTGGTTTAAATAAATATATTTAACTTATTATTTTCAACTCATGTGTTGCTAATGAAACATCTCAGAATGCTATTTCCAACAATAGGAAGCAAAAAAAATTAGCAATTAACTCTTCCCCCCATATAAACTGCACTTGGATTGCCCTGTTTAATAGGCAGCACTGGACCTACACTCTGTGATTTTATATCTCACCTATTTTTCTTAGCTCTTTTGAACTTTTAAGTCCAAAGTCTGCAGTTCAGTTAATTCTGCATTAAGATAAAAGGAATAAATCTGTTTCCAGTTTGCTCTCTTCTAATTTCATTTAATTCATTACCCTTATCATCATGTATAAGATATAATGCTATTCACCTTTTTGATCCCAACCAAGGTTTTTTGTAGGTCGCCAGCATATCTTTTTCACATGCATCTTTCCCAGGTGGAAAAATTTGATCCATATGCTGTTCCCACACAGGAGCTGGCCAGTATCTGTTGCTTACTTCTAGGACATTCCTACCACTGCTTACAGTATTCACATTTGGATTGTGGTGACACAGTCATAAATTTTTATTTAATTTGGCTTTTGGCCAATTAGCTTTTGGCCAATTTTGGCTTTGGCCAATCATTTCTAGCTGAACACCTGCTAGGTATTTTTTAGATTACCTTTCAAGATACATGCATCTCCCTGTGTCCTAAAGTGGACACCTGTCTTCCAGACATAGGTTTGTACTGCGCACTGATGACCAGGTCCCAAATCTTACACTGCCTGCTCTAAAATCAGTATGCATTCAGAGAATAGAATAGTGATCTTCAGTTGAGGAAATAGTGGATCATTAACAATCTTTCTGGCAGCAAAAACCCGTTTGCTCTAAGGTAACCTGCTCTGAGTCTTGTGCTCCTCTGCTTAATAATGTGTCATTTTCACAAAGGCTATGAGACATTGGAAAACATAGCTGGTAGGATACAATATGTATTAATTAAAATTATAACTTTAAAATTAATTGCTATGGCCTTTTATACCACCTTTGAGGCATAATATTTAAATGCTTGATTTAACATAGTGAAAATTCCAAATTTATAACAAGGCATACTAAGCTGCTTTCTGGTTTTTAGTGCTTGTGGTCCTCATTGACCCCCACTGGACTTACTGCCTATAAAATGAAACTAAATGAGCAGCACCTGGGAAGCTCAGAGAATGACTTCTTGAAAACCCTTGTTCAAATATACCAAGAAGCAGGGAGAAGTTGCTGTAGCACTATCAGAGGATTTTGTAAGAGGTAAGAAAGACTGGCTATAGCCATACTAGGACTGTGGAAAAGACATGATTTTGCTTCTTCAGTATATTTTGTATCTGAAAGATCTTGATTCTATGTTTTATCCTCCTCTACAGATTACATACCTGTTTGCACTGAAAAGGGGGTTTGTTCCTACCTCTTTGTCTATCTACCTCTTTGTTCTGGCTTTTTAAGAATACTCTCTGCTAACAGCTGCTAAAAAAACCCATAGATTTCTTGCTGCTCTGCTCTGTAATTGTTGATGGAATCTGTCTTATTCCAATTAAAATGATAAATCATGGGGCCATGGCAAATTTCCCATGCTTTGATAGAGCCTTGCTGAGACAGTTGTGTTCGGTTTGTTGTGTTGTGCAGGGGCTCGTTACTCAATACCTCTCAGTTTAAGTGAAAGCTGCTTTTGTCCCGGAACAAGAGCTGGAATGCCGACACACGGCACTGTTGTGTCCCACAGGAATAGGTGCCGGGCTGCTTGGCCCCCAGCTTCCCTCTGCTTTAAATCAAGACCTGTTGGTATAAGCACACCTCTCTGACATGCTTCATCACTCAGTGATTTCTGAACAAAACCCTTATCAACCTGTCACTTTGCCTTTTAAAAATACTGTGTCTCTTTCCATTGAGGGAAGAATGGTTTTGTACAGCATCCCAGGACCATACTCGGCCTTATCTTTGCTGAGAATGGTGCAACTTTCATTTGCAAAGTGCTCTCAAAAATAAAAAAGCAAATATCTGAAAATATTTACTGCATATCCTGCCACTGCATATCCACAGATGCAAACAGTTTATGGCGTATTAGAAATAACTGTTGCTTCCACTCGGTGTTGTGATGTCAAGTATCTTCCTGTCACAGAAATACTGATGTCGTTTCATTTCCATCCAATTAGCAATTATGAAAAGTGGGCTTTTGCACTTAGAAATATTCACCCAAGGTTTGCTCAGTTTTGGAGATGTCAGTCCATGTTTTGATTGTAATTCTTTTTCAGCCAAGGAAATGAAGAGCAGGGGATAAAACTACTGCTTAGTCTTCTCTTCTAAACATCTTTTGTGGTTTTCTACCTTGCCCATGAAGAGAGAAAAAAATATTAGACATAACGTTCCACTACTTCCTCTACTGTATTTCATCTTTCCCTAGATCTGAACTGTGCTTGCACAGGTTTGTTTACACCAATAGTTCGGTATTTTGTTGATTATCATAATTTTTTATTTGATTGTTAAGCTTTTAAAGCAGTATGGATTACTCAAAAAGACAGTGAAGCTAAATAAAACTAGTGCTAAAACACTATTACTTGTGGTTTAAAGGGATATTTTAGATAGTCTGCATTTTGCAAGATCCCTGCACATGATCATTAATAATGGGGCTTTTTAAGAATACTCTCTGCTTCTTGTAAAACCAATAAAATAAGACATGGGAATCTTAAGCATATAAGATAGATAATATATCTATAATATATATATTATGGATATAAAAAATTAAAAATATTCCTCCCCATTTTAGTTACTGAAACTTAACTTAAAACATTGAACATCTTATTTTGCTCCATACTTGCAGATGTAGCTAAAATCCACCAATGAGTACAAAAAATTCTCTCTTGATTTCATTGTAATATGGATGAGATCCTCTAGTATTAAATTATTCTGTGGTTTTGGAGAGAATCAAAATGAAACTACAAACAACTTCTTTAAAAGCTGTCTGCAGTTTTCACATTTCCAACAGATTGCTCAATTACACTGCAAGGCCTGAGAGTTGTGTTTATCTTTGAACTGTGACTATATTGTATCAGGGATGACTTATATTTTTTAAAAATATAAGACATTTTTCTGACCTCTTCATATGCTAACATATCAGTGAGAAACTGTTTCAGCACACAAAAGCAAGAGATGTGAAGTTTATTTTTATTTCTGAATGCTTTTACATTTCTTCATTCAAAGCACGGGAGTGGTAATGAAGTGCTTTAACTACTTGGGAAAATAATACAGGAGGATTAACTATTCAACAGCTTTAGAGAGCACGATGGGAACAGCCTGGGCTATTTCTTGAAGTTGTGGAGTTCCCTATTTTCTGTAAACAGAAACAGTGTGAAGCAATAGATACTCAAAATAAGCAGATTTCACCAGCCTCAGGGGTTGATAGGTAAAGTCAGAGGGAAACAAATAAGTTGGGAGACCAGAGGATGGGAGTGGAAGCCACTGCTGTGGAAGGTTAACTTACCCAGCCGGGTTCAGAAGGAGAACACTGAAAACCCCAGCACGGCTGCAACAGCAAGAGAGAAAAACACTGTTAGGGAGGGAGCAGCAGAAAGGCCGTGCCTGTAAAGAGTAACAGGAAATCCTTCTGTAATTGCACTAATGGTAAGAGGAAGGCTGAGAAAGTTTTGGTCTGCTGTGTTGAGGGGAGAAAAGATCTAAACAGATGATGCTGAAAAGGCTGAAGTGTTTAATGCCTTTTTGCTGGAGAACCCACTGCAGATGACATCTGCTACCAGATACCTGGCACAAATCACCCGAGTGACAGAGAACTAGGGTAAAGAAAACACAAGCACTTGAGTAAGTTTAAGATTCCCAAATCAACTAGTGAGAACGTCTCCCAGTAAATTTCATCCTGAACCTTTAGACACAGTAAGCCTAGATCTGCTATGGAGGATTTCCTCATTTAAATGTAGCCAACTAAAAGTTTGGGACCCATTGCATCCATTCCTTTATTTTAGGGGTCCCTGACCCCTCCCCAGGGCTCTTCCTGTGCTGCCCACATTCTAGGATGCCATTTCAACCCCCTGGGACTACCAGTTCGTGCTCTGGTGACACTGCAGATGGTCTCCAGCTCCTCACAGCCCTGCCCTGCAGAAATACTTAAGATTAAAAATATATTACCATGTGGTCTCACTCCCTTTTCAGTAAATATGTGTAAATAAGGAAGGGAAATGTCCACTGACCCCTGTAACAATGCAGATTAAATCTGTTCTCTTGCATTCTCCTTTCCAAAATATCTGTATCTGCCACCTGTTCCCTCTACATCCTGACTTCCATGCGAAATGACTTTGTTTTCCTAGCATGTCAATTAAATAAAGGTATTTGTTCTGTGCATATCTGCAATGCTTGTTCAACTCTTAGAAGCTGCAAGTATTCTGCACCTGACAGGTTGCATAATGTGGCTCAGTGAAAGAGAAGTATGGTCAGTACGTGCTTAACATAACCCCTTCATCTCTCTTCTTACCAGCAAGTTGTCTCTCTGCAGTTTCCTTTTACAGGGTGATTTGGAAGTTCCTTTTGAGTAGCTTACATTTTATCTCTGGTTGGACATGAAATAACTCCACGCACTGTACTGGAGGGAACATGTTCTTCTGATATCACAGGCACAGCTGCTTGGGCAGAGGAGACTATTAACAATGAGGCATCCAGATAAAGTAAGTAGATACCTGCAAAAAAAAGTTGCTACCCCATTAGAGATAGTCTGTCTTGCAGGACAGCTCTGAGAACCCATTTGGCTAGTGGAATATGAAATGAAAGGACAAACACGCAGATGATCCTTTTAAATCAGTTTAATTTAAAAGGAAGGTTAGTATTTACTTTTACTTCCTTTCCTTTTAATCAAGCAAAAAGTGTAATGTAATTTGTGTACCACATGCAGCCAAAATAGTAGGAAAAGCCCCGCTGCACCATTTTATCAGCTTAATCTTTTTTCTTCTGAATGTCGTTTGGCATTTGCGCTCAGAACTCATATGGACAAAAATCCTTAGAAAAATACCCGCTGCCAGATCGTCTGGCTGTGTCCCAGTTAAACTCTTCTTTCCACTTTTAGCTTTGTATTGCCAATGAAGGATACCCAAACAAGACTATTCATGGGTGGAAAGCTTGACTAGAGAGGTGCCGATTGCTGTGACAGTAGAGAGGGAACTGTGATTTGTTTGGGTTTTTTAATGGAAAAGTACCAATCCCTCATCAAATGCTGTTCTTGTTTAGCAAAGGTGACTGCAGTGGCGACTGCAGAAGAACCACTGCAATCTCAGTTTCCTGTTATCCATGAGGCAGGGAAGAAGCCACTAGTACCAGTTCAGCTGCTTCCCAAGTTCTCTGAGTCTGTGGCTGAGTAAGAAGCACAAGCTGGCAGGATCGAGGATATTTATATTTCTTTAGCTGTTCTGTAAGGACTTCTCTTGCTTCCTTAACACACTCCTTTCATGTGATTTTTGATTGGCAGTCTTTCCCGATCCAGATTGTCGCTCTAAATGTGTCTTTTCTAGATCCTCCTGCCCTCAAAAGAACTCGAAATAGTTAGCATTTTACTAACTTCTTCATTTAAAAGTTATTTTGTACAGACAGACCTTCTCATTTAGGTAAATTTGAATCCCAAATAAAAATTAATGTGACAATCTATTTCCCTTTGAAACTGGCTCCAACATGATGAATAGACAACTCTAAGAGAGGGAGAGAGAATAAGTGAGAAAATGTGGCTACCTCACGTCTTTGTTTACTAAGAGAAAAAATAGAAACTTGGAAATTACTAAAAAGAGAGATGTGCTATCTGTGAGAAAACAGAATGGAACTGGAAGAAACCCCCATGTGCAGCTGTGGTACTGGTGTAGTTGCCCTTCCAGGGCTGGTGAAGGGACAAGGCCAGTAGAGGTGAAGTCCTTCTAGGCAAAACATGTGGGAACCAAAAGATGGAGCTGAGCATGGGGAACACCTCAATGCAGAAAAGAGTGGGTGGCAGCCTTTTAGGGACAAGAGCAGGAAAGATCAGGGCCAAACCAGATGAGATCAAATTGCCTTAATTTTTACAAGCAATTAATTATATATTGAGGTGGCTTTTTCATGGGTCCAGAAATTGTATGCGCTCCCATGAACTAAAACTTGCACGTTTAACAAAGTCTCAGTGTGGCTTGCATAGCATCTTAAAGAAAAAAGCCTGTGTTTAAAAGAATACTCAGAGAGCCAAGGTGTAAGGCCCATGGGGAAAAAGGAGTTTTGCCTGCTACATTACTTAAATACTGAATCATTTCCAGTATCATGTGCCAGGTAATCATTCCAGTGCATGTAAGTTGTACCAGCATGATCTGATACATCAAGAGGCAAGCAGGTTACATCACGTGTCTTGATCTTATCGGAACACAAAACCCATGTCTCTTTTTTTGTGTTCAGTGCATCATTTCCCAAACTACTTTTCATGTGTTCCCTTCCCAGATGAATTTTTCTATTCATTGCCTACTAAATTCTCAATGCGATCTGCATGTCCCGGCATAATTCCTTTAGTTCACTATCTGCTGCCCAAGAATAAACCCAGAATTTGTTTAACTGTTGTTCTAGTAGCCTGAAGGCTATTTCAGTCATGAAGAGAGCATTTCAGTTGCTTAACTTGGGTGCCTGATACTATTTGAGAAGCTCTGGAGTATCTAAGCTACCCATCAGAGCTGGTAACACAGAATCTGTGGGAGGCCTACACTGTTTTCAAGTGCCAGGTGGAGAGATGCAGGACCTTTAGTTCATGTGAAGTGATGTTTGGGTTGATCCCTGACAGCTGATCATAAATATATTATTGTACTGTGGAAGGTTCAGCTTGAATGTAAACCAGTATTCTCATGCCTGTTAACTTTTCCTGGTGCTGTACATCTCTTCTTGCAGCCAGTTCTCTAAAAAGCAATTTACAAGTAATTATGTTCTATCTCATCTCAAACTCATGTAAAGGAAACTCAAATACAGGAAGCTAGAATAATGTTCAGAATTACACTATTACACTGATATTTAGACTTTTATTCATTTGCCAAGTTAGACATATGCATCATTCAGTTTCTAAGCTTGGTTTTCAGTAGCCATAGAAACTGGAGAAGAGTGAGAATGTCACAACTTACTTCTTTTTTAGTTTACTGATCTTGAAAAGAATTCCTGAATCTGCATTGCTGTATTATAGTTAATCACAATTTTGTCCAATCAAATTTTATGTCAAGAACTGTATATAATTTTAAAAAATTATCAGGTACTTCATAATTTAGCATCTGGTATTAAAACTGCAAGAAAGGTTCAGTGTGGTACAATTATTTTGTTTTATTACGGTAAACCCCAAAAATTGCTTCCCTTGGTGATGGTCCACCCTATAAGCAGACGTTTTCCTATACTGTGTTCCTAGTTTATAGTTCTGCCATTTCCCACTGCTTGCTACATACCCTCCTTGGCTCCTGCTGAGAATGATGTTTGCAGGAGAAAACAGATAGTGAAGTACTGATGCTAGAAAAATACTTAGCACCTCTAAGCTGTTCCTCTGGCCACTGAGGCTTATCAAAGTACTAGAACATATGTGAAACCTTACGTAGCCTCCAAGCATGGCATTTTTGCAAATGCTGATCATTATAAAAATACCTTACAATCACAGAATAAGCCGAGTTGGAAGGCACCCACAAGGATCATCGAGTCCAACTCCTGGCCCTGCACAGGACCATCACCAAGAGTCACATCATGTGCCCAAAAGTATTGTCCAAACTCTTCTTGAACTCTGTCAGTCTGTGACCATTTCCCTGCGGAGTCTGTTCCACTGCCCAACCATCCTCTGATGGTTTCTTCCCTAACACAACTTCAGGCCATTCCCTCAGATCCTGTCACTGATGCCTTTTATTGTTTTTTCCTTCAGTTAAGCTTCCTAAATGTACATGAAAATGTGTTCAGTATTTTTAGGAACAGACTTCTTTCAAAATCGCAACTAGGTCATCCTCAGTTATGGCTTTGGGATGCCAGTTGCCGTATCCTATTACTCCTGGATTTACAAATTTAAATCATATTAAAAAAATGAGATATTAATCATACATATTCAAGTATGTTATCTTAAATAACTTAAATAAGTTTTTAAATTAAATTTGGATGTAATTACCTAGGATTAAAAACCTTATTTTTAAAAATAGATTCATATTATATTTATAAATATATAAATCTAGTTTAAAAAATAAACTTTTATTTATTTACTGGTGTGAGGTGCCTCTGCTTCCTGAAAGTCACCAGAATAGATTACAAAGTCCTGTTCTGGTTCAGGAGCCTGATGTGAAACTTGAGGTTTGCCACTCACACTTGGCGTGGGTGTGGCTGAGCTCACCCCTCTGCCCAGGGCTGGTTTCGAGGCCCTGCACAGCCTGATGCCACGGATGCAGCCTGGTCCTGCTAATGGGGCTGACCAGTGCAGAAAGGACAAAGCAGTGCCAGCACGGCCAGCAGCAGCTCTCCTTGACACAGGCTGAACTTCCTTCACTGACACACCTCCTTGCACACACAGCATGTTAGCATACAGAGAAATAACCATGACAAACTGGATGAGCCATGCTAAGGGTGAGCAGTCCTTGCTCCAGTGGCAGCTGGAACCTTGTGAGCAGCACCTGTGGTGCCACCCATGTGCACCCAGCTTTCCTGTAGGTGAACCCCTGGAGCCTGCACACTTCTAGCCTGCAAGTTTGAGCCTGTTTTAGCTAACTTTATGTGTGTAAGGGTATGACAGTATGGCCTTATGATCAGCCATAACATGATCCATCCAGACCCCACTGTCTCACTCTGTGTGAACCATCCAGTGGCATGCTCAGTGAGAGGTCCTTGTCTCAATTTTCCATATTAATCCATCTCCAGAAGCATATTTGCCTCTGTGCTCTTGTGAGATTTGCAGTTTTCCAGCAACTTTAGCTTTTCTGCGCACCAAGCCTTTATAATTTCTGCAAATTAAATAAAAAGGTTTTCTTATGCTTCAACCGAGCCCTTGTTCCAAGTTGTTCCCAGCTCAAGAGCTGACTTCTGAAATTTAACATTAAAATTCTTCTTGGGAAATACAGGATTCAAAAGATGTTCCTCAAATTGAAATTATGAACTTTCAACAATTCATGTTTTAGAAGAAGTCTCTTGCATCCAGTAGTCCTTTGGATCTCCTCTTTTTGTGACTTTCTGAAAATTCAGTGTAAATGCAGTAGCACATTTTATAAGAGTATTCAACTTCTGTGGTATTAATGGCACTAAATCTCTTTCCTTTTATCCATGAAGCAAACAGAGAGGACTCTGTGTCAGATGAATTAGTTTATTTAAGACACGTGCAAACACCAAAGTCATGCATCAGCTTAAAAAATAATGATAAGCAGTGTAGTGCCTTGCCAAGTGAAGGTATTCGGAGTCTGAAACATAACAGGGTCAAAACACAGTGCATCACATTTATTCAGTTTTCCAGACTGATGTTTCCTTTCATTTCCTTTTGGAATCTTCATAAATTCGAGTCTCTTCTTTCTCTGAATCCATATTACATTGTCCCGGGTTCTGTCTGACTTCTTTTGTTTTGTTTTATGTAGAGATGTGAAGATGGACACCAAATTTTATCTCAATAACTTTAGTCACAGCATTAAAAAAGAAAAAAGAAAGCATACCTTCATTGGAGGCTTTACTGTGAAGTGTTAGTTCACTGGGCAGTTTTCATTTTTAAACAAGTGATACTTTATTGAATCATTCATGGAAGTATCCAGCTGCATGAACACACTGCTCGTGTTGTCTTGTAAGCTTCTGGCTGTAATAATGTGATCAGTTTTATTGCTGAAGAGACTTCTTTGACACTTGTTTTCCCATTTTTTCCTCCCAAATATCCCAGAATGCTAATTAACAGGAATAGCACCAGCAAGCAAATATAATGGAGGAAAAAGAGCTCAATGTAAAGCAACAAAAACATTTGGTCCAGTTGGTTTTGTTTGGGACGTGCAAATAAAGAAGTGCACACTTTACAGAGAGACATACACAGTTTGACAGAGGTTTTATAGCTGAAATGACACTATTCCCTGGCTACAAAGAAGAGTCCCAAACAAATCTCTTAAAAGTTCTTCTTGCACCTTTTTGAATCAACATCAGTTTCCAGGAGTGCATCTAAGTAAGCCATTGTATTAACATTTTTGCCAGTATTTACTGTGATACTTACCTAATTCTATCATATGGTCTGTTTTCCAGCACATATAATGTTGTCCAACTTTTTTTTTAATTATTATTATTTTCTGAGAATATAATTATGCTGGCCTCCAAAAAAGGATTCAGCAATTTTCCCTGTTTAACAGAAATGACGAAATGTTGGAAGTATTTGAAGCCCAAGAAGCTCCTGAAAAGATTTATAGAAGTTAATGCTATAACTGTCCAGCCCTGGAGAGTTGCCACTTGGAAGGGCCCTGCTTAGACTTTGAACTTAATTTGTCAGCATCATGTCTTTAAAAAGTAATCTTCTGCACTTCAGTTGTCACCCCGAAACTGTGACACCACTGCATCGGCAAACCGGGGCAGATCTGTGTGAGTCCAGGATGCCAGAGGAATTTGTCACAAAGATATTCCTGAAAAACAGTGAAAACCTCCTATGCTATAAGCCTCATCTGTCACTCCTTTGCTGTGTGTTATTGGCATGAGGCAGTCAGAGAGCAAGGGCTTTGTGGTTCCTTTATGCCCCAATAATCCTGGCTACTAAAATAGCCCTTTTGAGACTGCTGGCATCTACACTAGCCTTTAAACTCTTTGCCATACACCAGCCCCAGCAGGGTTCCACAACCAGGAGAAGATAAAGTTGGCCTAAAGCCAGTTTTACACAGCCTGGGTGCTGCACTGGGCATTCCCTTCACCACTTGGACAGTCTGAGCTTGCTTTTGTGCTGAAAAATTCATGCAGAAATAGCAATTTTTTTTTTATATAGTGAGCTTGTATTATTTTCTTTCTGCTCCAGTTGAAAGCCTAATGGTAAGGGACATAGCATCCATGAAATACTGTGAATTATTATGTAGTACACATAGCCTATAGTATTTTTGGTGTAAACTCCAGGTTGCTGGGTGAATTAAGAAGTTACTAATCTTCTTGCTGTCAAGAGACAACTGAATTTCTTCAACACAAGAGCGCTACTGGTCAGCTGTCACTGAAGCAACATATTGCTTTTTAAGAAATCCTTGGCTAATGTATTCATCTGTTTTGTGATGAAAAACATCTGCGTGTTGTGCCATCCACAAAACCTTATACACAGTGACCTGTAATTTGATGTATAACTTTCTAGTACACTTAGAAGGGCTTCTAAGACAACCAGCCTTTGACTTTGGCAGCTTAAGCCATCTACTCTAGACTGATGCATGGTCTAAAATAAATCATATCTGTGTCACAAGCTAAATATCTGGAGTCTGTTTCTCTCTTAGTAAAACCAAAATCTATTCTAGATGTGAATTGCTGAATTTTTAGCAACAAGTAAAAGCTGTAACGAGTCTTAATTTAACTGCCTCTGGGTATTGACCAAATCATTTTACATAAAGATAGAAATGAATGCCTTGCGTACTTGTAAGCTGAGATTTCTCTCATTTGAATTTTTAACACAGCAGTTCAGATCATTCCCAAAAAATACTCGTGGGGTGAAATCCTGGTCCCAATTAATGTAATGCCAAACCTCCTACTGACATTTGTGGGGCAGAGATTTAACTCACAGCCTGAAAGCTGATAGTAACTTTAACTCACTGGACTGAAACCTGAGATCCAGAAGGAACAGCATACATTAAATAGATAATTACTTTATTTCTAGCCTGTATGCCAACAAGCAAGTAATAATACATGTTTGTATCATTTCCAATGACACAAAGAAAGCAGCTACTCCCAACAAGTAATACAAGATGCAGCAAATATTTGTCCCACCCAACTTTTTCTATCTTCAGAAAGATAGCCTATATTCTGAAATATTTCATTTACTTCCTGAACCAAGATCATAGTCACTGCTTTTAAGAAAAAGAATTCCTTAGATTATATCTGTAGATAGTGCCCTTCATATCTAATATGCAGAATTTTAAAACACACAAAATTAAGTAGGAGTTTTAGTTTTGTTTATTATATATATATATATATATATATATATATATATACACACTAGTTAAAAAGATTTGTCTGCACTTGTGAATACTTACAGATTACTCTTTAAGTGCAAATTATAGAATAATTGATCTGTTACCAACTAATAATTAAATGAAACACAAACTGAGATATTTCTGAACAGTTTTAAAATCGACTGTAGCTATATTGGGAGACATTTCATTATCTTTTTGAATAATACATATGGCTTTCTGATGGCATGGTCTGTCAAAACAGCAAGGAAACAAATAATTTCAAGAGTTTTCCCAGATTCCCAAGTGCAATAATCAACAAAAAAAGCAGATAGCCAGACACCTACAAGCACTTAGAGATTAAATTACCTGCAGTGAACTTCAAGGGGAGAGCATATGTTGCAGGAAGGCAGAGCTTGGACGCAGCACAGCCAGGCAAGTCGTGTGCATCTGATTTGCCAGCTCAGTGTCCTGGTAAATGAGGTTGTTAAGAAAGAGAGCTCAATTTTAGAAGCAAGGACTCCTCTTGTGCTGATGTGCAGCATGCGGTACATGAAGCAGGGCAGTCACAGGAATGTTTCCAGTGTCCATTAGTTTCTTCACCAGATGAGCTTGGCAAAAGGAGCTCACAGACATACAAAACAGAGGCATTGCCTTGTTATAAAGAAGATCTCTGCTCTGAAGCTAAGAAAAGTGAAGTCCTCCAGAGGCATTTCCATCCAGAAAGGGGTATCCAAAGAAGTGTTAGGCCTGTCAGTCTTTTGGGTGAGAGACTGGCTCATCTCATAGTAACATTTTTCTCCCCAGGTGCTCTGTTCCTATGAATAAGTCATATTTTACCTGGGAGAAGCCTTTCTCAGTCACTGCTCTTAACTCCGGGGCCCGACTGCTGAAGAACAGTCTCTGGCAGACATCAGATCCAGTCAGACCTGCTGCAGAATGGTGGCTGAGTGCCAGAGGAACCAGGGCCAGGGGTGGGAGAATGCTGTGTCTCTACCAGGAGAGGGAAAGCAGGAGGGATGGAAGGTAAAGGGTATGGGGCAGGCTGGCAAGGCATCACAGGGGTGGTTTTGCTCTCACAGGTATAGAAATAGCTGATTTTGTGTGCTGTGCTCCTCTCAAGCCAGGATAAGCAGGCAGTGGTCATCCTGAAAGGAAAAAAGAAGACAAAAGGTCCAGAGAGGTGAGCTGTACCAGAGCAACTAGCCATTCTGTAATAAATATATACAAGTCCTCAGCTGATAACTATAGTAAACAGGATAGCGAGTGTTTAGATAACCCTTGTCTCTTTCTTCAACATTATGCTATAAATCAGATTTCCATGGAAAGGAGCTTTTCAAGTAAAACAACAATTCCTTGTTTAATCTTAATATTAAAATTAGCCATAGGAGTTTGATTTGTGTCAAAACTTACTCCAACCTTGAATGAAAATGGAAAATTAAGTTTGACCGCTGTTTAAACATCACAAATGAAATGGCAACCAAAGATGTTCAAAAATCTGTGGTCAAAGAAGATACTGAAAAAGTAAATCCCAGTAGGTGCTTTAATTAATGTGCTTGTCTTGACCCATGGAAGTTAATAGTAAGATTGCCATTTCCACAAGTGAAAAAGACGTTCCTCAATTTGCCATGCAATTTCCTGGCCTAGAAATGGATAGACCAAGAACTATGGTCTACAGCTATTCAATCTGGTTGCCTTAGCAGATTTGCATTCAGTAGGTCTTGTCCTATTGCAGCACCAAATAAAGATTTACCAGGGGAAGCCATTTTAGGAAACTTCCAAATCTCCTACACCACCACTCCTCACCTGCCCCTACTCACTCCTCTCACCTCTTCACAGCTTCACGGCACATACTCCCACATCTGTTCCCTTCAAAGACCCTTTCAAATAAATCTGGCATATATTCAGCCCTGAATGGAGAGGCAGGCCATTGGTAATTGGTCATTACTGGACAAAATTTTTTATCTGAAGTTACTCGTTTTCAGGAAAAAAACAACAAAATTTCCCCTGTAGCAACAAGAAACAATCTCTGCACTTGCCTGTCTTTTCTAAGTCTGGAAGGTGACAAACTAATATTTCTGCTTTCAGAATGTCCCACAGCATGCCTGTGTGCTTTTCTGTTCACTTCCAAATGATCTCACTGTCTTCTCTCCACCTCACCATTAACCAGTGTCTTCTAATCATTGTCTTTCTCCGAGCACACAAACGTAGTCAATCAGTGATTTAATGTCACAATGGAGCCTCCTGAAAGGATTGCATAGAAAACATCTAACACTGTGTTGCTTTTTACTATAACTTTCCAATAACTTCCTCTTAAGGAAGATCTTATGTTCCCTCACTATTCAGACACGAGCACACATAATGATGTGTTACTATCTTTAGACTATTATGGCTCAGCTACCTGTTGCTTTAATGACACACACGTAATTGCTCTCACTCAGGATCACCAGCCACTGCACTCTCAGAACTACTGCAAAGTCATTTGTTACTCACATGAAATTGGAGAAGCAAAGTGCATACTCTGTGTTTCAGGGATGTTGTGAATATAGGTTCAGTCTTTGGGGCCAGACAAGAAAGCACCAAGTGTGATTCTGTTTGGCCAACACACACAGGGTGTATTGATTTTCTAACATAGCACTGGAAAACAGTCCCAACAGAGCCTGAAATTGTGAACTAAGCTGTAAAAGAAAGAAAGAGCTTCTTAAATATACTTTACAATATTTAATTCACTCAAACAAATCAGTTAAATGGCATTATAGAGGGAAAATAACACCTTCATATTTAAGGTTAGTTTCTTCAGCTTGCGTTACAATAACGTTTGTGATTTCAAATGAATAGCTGGAGTCATAAGGAAAAAATGTGTCAGACAGAATTTATAGAATGTAAAGCAGATAAGACCTTTATGTTAGCTTCTAAGTAGAAACATGTGATTCCAGCCGTACTGTTGATATTAACAGAGTCAAGGTTATGAACAAAGGATAGAATGAGTAAAATAGGTTTATGGCATGAATCACACCACTGAGTTCACGTTAGAAGGAAGCAGAGATGATATATTTATTATCATAATGTGCACTTCATGACTCATCCAAACTCAAAAAAATAAAGTATATGAATGATTAGGCAATGAAGATAGGTGTTGAGGAGGGAGGGACAATGGAAAATATTATCAAGCTTATAAAAACAACTTGACCTATTCATTAATTTGAAGATAATATGTTGCTCTTCCAATTATCCTAAAAATAAACAGAGGGGATTTTTTCTGTGTGAAGGACAATTCCAGCAATTTGGATGACAGTCAAATATGTTTGAATGACAGGCTGCATAAAATGATTTAAGGCTTTATTTGGCACATACTTTTCATGTGAATCAGTATGCTTATTTTTATTAAGATTCCTCACCTTCATGCTTGTAAGGCCATAAATCCCATCTTTATAGTTCAGAAACTGGATGAAGAGTGGCAGCTGTAACATCTAAAGCATCAAGCCTAACCCAAAGTGTAAAAGTTTTTTCTACCAGATCATGTTGGGTATAACAGTTTTTGTTGATTTGGATTTTTTTTAAACTTTATTTTATGTGTAACTTACAAATTGCCATCTTAAAAAGGTCAAATGCTTGAAAACCATGCAGCAGTACATAGTTTATTGGTTCTGCCAGCTCTAAATATTTCTTGGTTTTTTTCTGTTTAGAGCTGGAATTGTGGTTTTCACCATCTTCCTATTTCAAATTCCCATTGTCTGCCACCGGTCTACATGAGGCAGGGCTACTAAACATCTTTCTGACCAAATGTAAGTATCTCAAATAGGATTCTCAATTGTTGAGCTGATTATCTGGGTTCCCCTTCTAGTCAGTGGAGAGAAAGAAGGTCTTACAAGATTCAAGTAGTTTCATCCAAAGGTAGGCATTTAAAAAGCCTGAGATAAATCATGTCTCCAAATACCTATTTCTTTCTTCTGTGAGGCAGAACCCTGGGAAGCTGGCTCAGGGATTCATGTCTGAAGCCAGGAGAGGTGAGTTCCACACAGAAAGTCTGATCTGAGAGTAAGTGGGCAAAAGGAACAGACGATGGGCACAGTAAATGCTTCTCATGGTTACAAGGCATGACTGTGCAATATGCATGGATTTGACAGGTCTAATTCACTTACCTGTTTCTTCCAACATTCAAAAAACTAGGATAAAGATACTATGAGAAAGACTGTCAGGAAGAAGGGAAGTGATAGAAACCCACATGGAAATGCAGAGGAGAAGATGTGGGCTGGGACAAAAGGAGATGGGGGACAGAAGATGTAAGGGAAGATCTTATTTGGCTGTTTTCATACAGGGACTGGTAGTTTCATGGGGTCTTGTCACCCCAGTCACTTCAACAGATGTGCAGAGACATAGCTGAAGGAATCATGCTGCTAAGTACGGAAAAAGCAAGGTTGAATGAACCCGTGTAGATAAGATCAGAGTTTCTCCAAAACAAAATTGCACCTCTGGCTTTTAGCATTTCTCACTTGTACATCTCTACTTACTTAGGGAGCCTGGGAATGGTAAAACTGAAGCTCCCAGGACTAGTGCTGTAAGAAATCTTTTTGATTTGTTCATAACCAAGAGAAACCAGAAGTCACCCCTAAACAGAGAAGCACATTTTTGGGAGATTTCTGAACCAGTAACACCAAGACACATGCCTTGGAAATGTTTTTATCACTAGCTTGGAGATTGTTTACCATAAGGTTTCTGAATGGCTTTTCAGGACACTTCTCTTTCTTGCACTTAGCTTTGACAATGGGCAGAACTGAATAAAAATGTGGTGACCTGGCTTTTTCAAAATAGGTTTGGTGTTATTTGTTGGCATGGGATTAAACATCTTCTCAGTTCAGCAGCATGCATATTGGTGTCCATAAGCAAGAATCAAGGATGTGTTAAACCACAGCTGCCACATCTCTTGGAAATTACAAGATTTGTTTATACTTACATAGTCTTAAATCAACTTGCTTAGAAATCTCCAGCTTGCTGCTGAATTCAACAGACCACAATTGCTTTTCTAATCCAGATATAATTTGGATTAAATCATCTGGATAAGATAGAAATTTACGACATAAAGAAAGAACCTAGCTGTATTCTGCAACACTAATCGTGCAGAATAACACCATACCATTAGAACACTTTACTACATTTTCAAGGATGAGTATTTGCAAGAGTAATCATAGGAGAATAGGGACAAAAATAAATGTAATTTATAATAAGCAACAATCTGGAATCTCTTTATCTAAAAACCTTACCTGGATAGCATGAAAAAATCACTATCCTGGGATATTAGCCATAAAAAGATTCAAACTGAATTGCTTTAATGAACATTAAACTCTTCCATGCATTTCAGTTTTTTAAAAAATTAATTGAAAACAGAAATGGCAACACTTTATGTCATGAGAGGAAAGGAATCCATTAGACATAAAGTTCCATCTAGAGATCTAATTAGCAAAAACTACTGATGAACTCAGCTGAAAACCTTTTATCAACTGCTGGGTTCTCCATTTAATATCACAATCTTTGTATCAGGGGCTGGCTTCTGTTCACTAAAGTAAAAATAATTAATCATTCCAGAGAAAAAAATATTAATGAGGTGCAGTCAGATTAACAAACAGTAGAGAATAGAGATGAGCTAGACAGAAGTACTTTCTATGCTTCTTTTAGGAAAATAATAATACTACTCAGTAGCACCAGCAGGAATGACAATTACTCTGCTGATTCTCTGGCTTGAAAGCTGAGGGACTGGGTTTAGTCCTGGGCTGTGTCCCAGACATCACATGTAATCTTCTGCAAATCTTTGCAAAAGTGGCCTTTTATTTCTAATTCCTTGATTTCTGGTTGCTGGCCTGAATTTCAGACCTGCTAGGTGCATACAGATCCTATTGACTTTAATTAAAGTGCATAGCAGTCTTAAAAATGAGTTTCCAAGATGTATCGATTTGGTTAATGAGAAGTTAAACAACTCAAAGAAAATGATTGCTTGGAAATGAGGTCTCAGTGATGCTGCCTCCATTTCTTCTTTTGCAAAATGGACATAACATTTTCTATTAACTGCTTAACAAGAAGCCTGTCGTAAAATTACTTCATCCTATATATTTTAATGTGAAAATATCAACTAAAAGCATGGCAGGGGAGTGATTTACAAACATTTTAGATAGGCAATTGGACATTGACTGCTGCATGTGGAAGCTTATTCCTTCCAGACTTTGGTAATAAAAACAAAGTAACTGTGAAAAATTACTGTAGGGCTCTGCTAAATCATTTATCCACAACGTTTGAATACCGTTTCCCATAAAGGAGCAGCAACATTGTCAGTCTTGTGACTACAGTACTGAGGAAGGTGAAAGATAGCATCTTTGGAATGAAATTGGAGAAATATGACTCATCCTTTTTTGTCGCTTGCCAAGCTTACCTTGACATTTATTTCTTTGCTGGAGTGCAGAACTTGTTTACAAAAGTTTCCCTCATGCAAATGCATCTGGGTTTCCTCTGAACTGTCATTGTCCTGCAAGGATATTCAGTCTACCACCTCATGGAATTTTTTTTGTTCCTGACAGTAAGTTAAATGGTGCGGTGGGCCTGAACATTGACGGCATTCATGGGCAGCCTCGTATTTTGAAAATTTCCTACCCCAGTGGGAACTCTGTGACCTCACCCTGACTTTAGAGGATGAAATCAAAACTTAGATGTGAGCTGGTTCAGACCTATGTGGGTAGCAGCTTCGCATCTCAGGATGTTCTCAAATGACGATACGCTGCTGAATTACCGAAAAGATTTTAATTGTTTAATGCAGTTTATAGGGTTTTATTATTTAGGTCATGTCAGTATGAGAAGGGCTGAAACCATTTATTCCTGATCTGTTTCAATTCAAAGCAAAACGCATTTGTTTAAGCAAATCACTACCAATTTTCTCTGTACAAGAAATACCTACGCAGTTAGGGATCACCTCTTTGGAGAAGGAGGGTAATTTTCTTAATTCCTCTTTTACTGTGGTTCATATGATGGTACAACCAAATCAAAACTTGGTTCAGATTAGTATGGTAACGTACTGATACAAGCATAACCAGCTCTAGCATGGTTTATGCCTTCTGAACACATGTTCATAAGGGGTTTACACTTCTAACCAGGCAAACATCTTAAATTTAGGTAGATCTGTGCAGATTTTACAGTACAGGCAAATTACCTTGGTGCCATACAAATCAAGGCAATTCTGTTTCACAGGTATTGTTGTGCAGTCACAAAGCAGTCTTTATCACAATACTAAGGAAGCATGTCCGTAGTCTAAAAGATATGGATCTCTAAAATGCATTCCATTTAGACATCTACCAGTATTCACAGGTATGCTTTTTACTTCTTCGTCAAGTACTTTTGTCTTGTGATCACATTGACGAACCAAACACTTTTTAGATTATTGCATGTTACAGAAAAAATAAAATAGGTAATATTTCTCTCATTTAAAGAGATCACAATTCTCATGACAGAAGCATCCAGGCATTAAGCAACATACTTCACATAATACCCTTTACATCTTATTATGTTATGATGACATCAGAAAAGTAACCCAATTTTTTCCGCAGGCTGTGTATTACTTAGCAATACTGTTTACCCCTACCTATTTCACATTTATAAAATGAAAGAGGCAAAAAAGTAAGAATTGTATTATTACAAGAGCAATCTTCAGTGACAGTATCATCAGAAGCACATTATATCTGTAATTAGTTTAACGAGATCTGAAGCTGCTGTAAGATGTAATTTAACTGAGATAATTGTAGCCTGGGTTGTAGCTCCAGTTATTTGTTGTGTTTGGTAAAGATGATTATGAATTTTTAATTTCTCTATTTTGTACACATCTGTTTGATTTTAATGTTGTCTATAGCTGACTATGTAAGTTGCTCATTATTTAGGGCTTTTGCTGTACGGCCATAAGCCAAACTACACAAATAAGTAAACAAATGAGCCTAGAGGGTTGTGTGAATATATGTTATCTGACAGTCCTCAGGGACCCATGCTCCAAAAAGGATATGGGGTTTTTCTCATTTTGTTTTGTTTTTGTCTTTGTGAGTAGTGGTAGCAAGCTTCCTAATTTTGAATAGCACCCCCCTCTTTGAAGAAAAGTATATGCTTAATTTGGGTTAATTTTTTAATGTTTATCCAACATTTCAACTTTGAGAAAGTTAATAGGGAATGATAAGGAGCTAGTTTAAGGTGTATTACTTCCTTAGAGTGGTACCAAAAGGTTTTTAGGTAAGGTTTGCTCCTATCTCTTTCTATGCTAAGCTTCTCCCAGAATCTGTGGACTATTTCTGATTTTTGTATGTGAGAGCCTTGTCTCACTTTCAGCCAGGTGATCAGAAGATCTATACTGCTAGGGGACCAAAGAGGTTAAGGACTAATTCTCATTTGCATTTCCTTCCAGCCATGATTAGGTGTCCATCATCACATGGCCTTTTCCTTTAAATAAACTGTTCAGTGTCAGAAACGTGAAACATGTTGAAGTTCTGGCAAGACTCTACGTTATGTCATTAAAATTTTCTATTCCAATGAAGCTTTTGGGGTGAAATAGTTCACAGTGTGTACTGATGTATCTTAATTTTTGGATATGTGATAAAACCAGCTATTCCATAACTCTCTGGGTTTGGTTTGTCCTCACTTAGGAAAACAGGACAAAACAAATGGAGCTGGAACATGCTGTGAGGGAGACTCTCACTCGTGTGTACTGTGCGATGCAATGCTCCCCCTAGGAGTGCCAGCTACTGGATCCTGTGAGAGACCCATCTGTGAGGAATGGTCAGCACCAGACAAGACAAAACAATAACAGCAACAAAAAAAAACATTTGTGCACATTTGTGCATGCTGGTTTGTTCACATGCATTAGGTACGTGTACCCTTACAGCAAAAGAAGGCTACTGTTTAAAATTATTCCTGTGTACCATGGAAGAGAGAGCCAAATCAGATGGTGAGGAAAGTCCTCTTCCAGAGAGCATGGCCATGATCCCTGACAAGGGATCTTCTCTGTTGCAAGCGCACTAGACCAGGGTGTATATTACGTCACACAAGAGATTCTCTAACTTTGATTCAGCCAGTTCAAACAGAAATAAGTCAGAGCACTGTGCAGCAACTGCTAGCTGAGGCACTAATCGGAACAAATTGCCCTTCGGGGGGAAATTAAAAACAAAGGGATAAGCTTCCCATGATCTTTGCACTGCTGTATCCCTTTACAACAGCAAGTTCTCCATCACAGTGTGCAGGAGCAGCAGTGGGCTCTGAATCAGCTGTGAAATCTAACGGGGCACAGCAGAGGCCATGAGGCCACTCTTCAGGAGGGAGACAATGAGGCTGGCTTAAAGACTTGTGTTGTTCTAGGACTAAATGGCTGAAGAAAAAAAATTAAACCTTTAGGTTTCTCATTCAATACAGAGATGATAAACAACCTGCCATAATAAAAGGACCTTTCCTGTGCAAGGAACGTACTCTAGTAAAGCAAGAAACCTTGTTTGGTTTCTTAAGTTCCCTGGAGCAAATTGTAAAAAATATTTTTGCATCTTCTACTCATATAATTTCCCACTGCCAAAATGATTAACTGAGACCAAGAAATTGCGTCTTCTTCTCGCATGGTCCTAAAACTCAGAAGTAAACAGAGTATAACTTGTGGGGCTAAAATGTTCTCTGGGAACTTTAGGCACAGCCAGCCTGCTACATTTCCATTTTGGCCTTTTTCAAAATGTATTTGAATGATGTTGCTGGGTGATTCTACTCCACTGGATTGCCGGTGGACGGTGTATTCAATTTTTCTGGGAACAAGATCATTTTTTTTGTCTTATTTTCTGGTTCTTTCTTGAATACATGCAACGTAATGACACTAGATAACTTTGTCTATCCTGTACGTATGCAGTGATACTTCCCATCCTTGTTTACTTTACCCTGAACAGCAAATAGTCAGCTACTAAAGTCAGTGTGATGATGTCCAAAAGAGTTCAACTATTTTTTTTTTTTTCCTTTCTGAAATCTGTTATCTCAGAGGTGCTACCACTGTTGCTGTTGGGCTCAGCCTTGGCCAGCACTGGGTCTACCTTGGAGCCGGCTGGAATTGGCTCTGTCTGACATGGGGGAAGCTTCTGGCAGCTTCTCACAGAATCCATCCAGTAGCCCCCCTGCTTCCAAAATCATGCCATGCAAACCCAATATAAGGCCATACTGAGGACATATCACTATCCATTTGCCCTGGTTTTACATTCTTACATAAACAACTGCTATGGCCATGTCACAGACAGGATACTGGGCTGAGTGGACTCTTTAGTCTGACCCAAACTCATTGCTCTTCTCCTATATTCTTCTGATGACTTGATTTTCTGCTTCATTGACTCAATCTCCAGTCTGCAGGGCCCATTACTTTCTTATAGAAGAAATTAGATAGACAAATTATTCTTGACAATTCCTCAAGGGCTACTACTCCTTACTCCTTGCTTTGTTATCCTCTCAGGATGCATAGAGACAGGCTGGGATACCTCTTATTTGCATTTGCTTTTGTTGAATCCTCATTTTTTCCTATGGCAAAAGCCAGTAGACTTTTCTTTGCAATAGTTCTTATTTGGCTTCTAGATAAAAAGTGCTAAACTATTTCTTGAATAGTTGCTAAATTCAGTATAGATAGATCTGAGGCCTCGGCATTTAGTGACCTGTTTGGGTTGTTTATCTGAAAATGATGGTGTGGGTTACACTGGCACACCTAAATAATACAGCAGAAATGTGAATAGTGTCTTTGATCATGGGGTATCAGAGCAGACTGTGATACTTGCTTCAGAAGAGAAAGTTAGTAATGTTGCTGCCATCTTTTAATCCATCCTTTGACCTCCATTTCACAGTTAGTTGCAGCACTCTAAAAAATATTGCTTTCAGCAGCTTTCCTAACAGTTGCAGAAGAGGCAAATCAGGAATCTTAAGACACACACAGTACAACAATCACAGATTTAGTTCTGACTGAAGGGTCAGAACATTTAGTTCTGACTGTATGGAGCTGCCAAATCCCACACTGCAAGTACCAATGACACAACAAAATACTCCGTTCATCGGTTGCTGCTGACGTGGCCTTCTTGCAACTCAATCACTTCCGTAGCTCAAATGTATTTCCAATTCAAAGACAATGTTCGGTCTTCAAAGTCCTCCTATTTACTGTTGTTTAGATAACTACAAGATTTTTAGACATCTCTTACCACTGTTTTAAATAAGCCATCAGTAACATTTTTTATTGTCTGGGTACAACTTGCTAATTTTGTTTCTCTTAGCATGGTAATTATGCAGCTTCTAAGACCACCTTGAGAGAAAATGAATTTCAAAGAAGTCATGGTCAATGAGAGTTTATTTCAAAATTTTGAATAGTTTTTAATTCTCTGAATCTCTAGCTAGCTCTGTGCAGCTTTCTTACATATTTTCACCAGGTTTGTATGTGGATGAGTATATGGCTTGACAAAATACAGGTGAAACTAATGAAATCATGGTGAAAATATGGTTTTATTCTCTATCATTAAATTCTTTAAGTGTAATGTATTCCAACGATTAGGCCCATGAGAGAAATTTCAAGGGCCTTCTGCCAAAAATCGCAAATTGAGGTGATTAACATCCCTTGCCACTTTTTTCTCTCTTTCATTATCATTTTTTCCTATTCCTATCATGAAAAGTTAAATGCAGAACTTGTTTATATCAACATTGTTGCTAATAGTTTGCTGGTGCCATGTAGTGCATTATCATGACATAACTTATACATTGCTATACAAATAGTAATTAAACCACATAATTCATCAGAATATCCCAGATTCTGAAATGATCATTTTTCATTGGGTAGCTTTAATGAAATTTAAAAGTGTAAGTCTTTTCATTCAAAAGCAAAAATTGGCTGAAGGGGAAAATAATGAATGTTTGTTCTGTATGTTAATGATTAAATTTAAAAGATTGAATTATAAAGTTATATATCCTTAGAATGACTTAATGAATCACAGATGCTTTTGAAATAAAAAAAAAAAAACAACAAAGCAAACAAACCAAAAAACCAAATCAGCTTCTGGACTGATGCAAAGTCCTGGTATCAATTCACTGTTGGGAGGTTGATTAGCTGCTTCATTTTAACTTGTTTGTTGTTTTAGTTTTATTCAGTTTACCTGAAAGTAGAAGTATACAATATTAACGCAGAACTGTCACTCTGTTTCTCTTTTGTTTGTGTCTGTTTTCTTTGTTGCTAGACAACATGTTATTTTTTAGTTGATTTCCCATAATTAAAAAAAGACCACTACAACAGATAATATTAGAGAAAGTAAAACAACATACTGTCTCTTTTGTCCTAATAATGGGAAGGTATTTGTCTGGATAAGGTCACAGTTGCTTCTAAGTATAAATTACTTAATTGTTTTCAGTAGGGCTGTTGTGTGAGCTCCAGGACTAGGCAGTGTAATCTAAAGCAGAACTCTCTGTCTTCGAAAGAATGTTTCTGGGGATGATCTTTGCAGGAGAGACTACTAGGTCACCAGGGACTGGGCAGATTGGGTTTTGTTAGTACTTTTTGTTTTGTCTTAGAAGAGAATGTGGATAATAAAGAAACTTTATTATTAATTTTTTATTCAAATATTTTTAAAATTTTACAGACATTGTGTTCTATGACCATACACTTTTAATTCTTTGTATTGTTTAGACAGAGAAAAGGCCACTGCCAAAAAAAAGGTAGTCTTCACAATAGCTGAATACAGCAGTATTGTATATGTGTATGACATAGTTTGTGAGATTTTTAGTAACAGCCTGCTTTTTAGTTACAAAAAAAGGTTTTTATGCTATTAATGTTATTCATGCAGTGGCAAATATCAGTAAACTTATTAGATGTACAGTGGTGCCTTTTCAATAGAGAAAGGCTAAGAGTGGCACCCCATTGGTACCATCTGCATGTGTGCCTGATGCAGCTGGAACCATGTTGTGTGCTCACAGGGTAGCTCCATCCCCCTGGATAAAAATAAATTTCATTCCATCTAAGTTTGTATATGGATGGACAAGCCTGTGTGCATGGTTTTGCAAAGAGCTCTCCCTCTGCATAAACACTCTCACAAAGCCAAAGCTGGAGGCCAGTTCAGTCAAGATATGTACTGGTTTAACAACAAATTGTACTCAAGATGTTGTTTTAATTGATATATCTGTGGACAGTCAAACCCCTGCTTTAATCTGGCTCGTATCAACTAATAAACCCACAACTTTTGTGGGAAAACAAGCCCTAGCCCTACCCAAATCTTGTTCCTCTGCATGGAGTTCATAGAAAACTATGCAGCAGGCTGCTTTAGTTACAGTGCAATCAAAGATTCACTAGGAGGGAAAAAAGGACTTGCCCTCACGTGAACTCTGCATAAGATGCCTGTAATTCCTTGTGGGGGCTTTTGAGGTGACACAAACTGAGGTTATGTTGGACATGGAGGTAGAATTACAACATAAATTTATGTAAGTTTTCGGAGTGCATTTAAAAACCTTAATTAATTGATTTTTAAAATATCCCTATTAGCCAAATGCTTGCGACAGTCCAAAGATGAGCAAATGCCAGTACAGCAAGAACAAATTTAGCATCTGCCACTATGCTAAAAAAGAATTATCAAAAACATAAGGCACAAGGAAGGGTGGATTTGGGGGTTTTTTTGTTGTTTGGGGTGGGTTTTTTCAGATTTTCCTCTGAAAAGATAGAATGAGCCTCTTGGGGAAAAAAGAGGGGTCACTCAGAAGCTTCTTCCAGGGCAAGCCATACACATATACAAACCTACACATGCAAACACAGAGAGCTATATACACCCTACATTGCCTCAGAGCCCTTACATCTGGCTGTAGGGGAAGAAGGCCTGTTGAAGGGGTCTTTCACTTGGTATGTAGGGAAAGCAGGAGCAGAAATAGACATTTGAATAAATGTTCAAAGCCACACTGCTTAGCACTGATTTTCAAGCAGCTTACTTCCAAATGCTTGTTACATGTTTGCATGACAATGTTTTACTTTCTTTTCTCATCTCTGTCTTGAATCATGTTCTGTCTTTCCCCTCTGCCTCCATTTGTTTGGTCCTTACACCCCTCCAGCTTTTTTTTGTAAACACCATAGTAAATTTTAATGTGGGAGCACCTATGACTTCATTTTATTAAGCTTTTGGTGCTCAGCAATACTAGCATAAACATTTCTGGTTTTACATTTTTATCTCAATTGTTTAATCTGCTGTCTCTTTAAACTAGACATCAGCAGGGTTGCAGTCCTTAGCAGGCAATCCCATTCCTCCTGCGAGGATGCCTATTTTGTATGAAGCATGTGATGTTAGAAAGGTTTGTTAGTGTATACAACAATGAGACAGCTAGGATGCCATCTATGGTTTTTGTTGGAGCCTATTATTTTACACGGTAGCTACAACCTGATAAATGTCATTTAAACGCCTCAAAGTGCTCCTTTAGTGTGGTGCAAGACATTTTTATATATGAAACTCCTGTTGTTATCAGTAGGATATGCATCTACTCTGTGTCCTACTCCTGGCATGATATGTTAACTAGGAATTTATAGCTGCATTCTAAAAGAGCAAGGATTTCTGTATAGGTACTGCTGAATATATACTGGGGTATCTTGTTTTTACCATATTCCGGGGAAGAAAAGTTTGGCAAGTTTGCGTACCTTGGTGTACAGCTTCAAGAGCAAAAAAGGAATAATGTATAGCTGAAATGCCTCACCAGCACTGAAAGGCTCTGAAAAGCTGCAGCAGCACATAAATAAAGAGCAACCCACCATTCTGTGCCAACTACGACTTAGCTGGGAAACTATGCAATGATTAAACAATGAAATTAAACACATAGGACCTGGTACATTTAAATATTTAAATGCCACTTTTCATAACAAATCATACTAATGCATAACTGTGAGTCTGACCTTGCTCTAGGATGGCCTATAGCACTGCAAGCAAGACAGATAACTTTGTGCATTCCTCTACATCTTCAGTCATGATCTGTGTTCTCCCATAGAGGTAGGGCTAGCTACATGAGATCTTGATTATGAAACATCTTTGGTTTTACATATTTATCAGGGATATGACAGTCATTTTTAAGTGAAAGGAATCTGCTTTCATATAAGCATGAATCCGAAGTAAATCCACTGATCTCTGTAATGCTACAGGAAAATGCAAGTCTGGCTTCTTGAGGGCCGCTACTTAAAAGTTTCTTTTACTACTTGCATTACTTTATTGGATAATTCCATGGCTTTTTTCAGTGGAATTATCTCCCCACTTTATCTGCTATTCAGATAAACTTCACGGTGGAAGGTCCACTCACATGTCCTTCAGGAAAGAGGGTCTACAGGCAGGAGGAAACCTCCAGCAGAAGGAAGCCTTTGAACCAACTGTGTAACAAAGAAAAATACTGCTATGTGTTTCCAAAAAAAGTATATGCTTCAAAATGGGAAGGTCAGTAGGAGTCTATTCAGTGGCATACTGAGAAGGAGTTCTCAATCTTTTAGTGATATTTTTGTGCCAGCAAAGAGCTGGTTATAAGATATTGGCCCCTCCTTGTTTCCGTGTCAAAACTGTATCAAAAGATGCATGTAAGTACATTAAGTGCTTTCCTAAAATTAATTTTCCTTGAAAGCCATTGCATGAGACTGTAACAGCATTGTGCAGTCATTGAGTAACTTGCTACCTTCTGTTTATGACACATCTACGGGGGAAAAAGGAAGTTAAGCTCACTTAACTAAGAGGTTGAAACGGCAAGAAAAACAAGGTAGCTTGGGGTCTAACTCTGGATAATAGCTTGAGTTCAGATCAGCATTTTCCACAGATCTCAACTCCAGGTGCCAAGCAGAGCTAAAACAGACTTGCACTGTCACTGTCTTAGCCAAGGTTTTGTGTAGTAGGAGGGGGTGGGAAAAAGCTCAGGCTGGGACTGTGCTGCTCTAAAGGTCACTCTGCCTTGCAGAGGGAGCCTGCAGCAATGTGAATTCCTGAGTCAAGATTGTCAGGAAATTTTTTTAGCTGAAACTACCTTTGAAACCCTGTTGAAAAAAAAATCAATGAAAATGGATAACTCTCAAAGAAGTCCTTTATCACAGGGGCATTTTCTCTTGGACGGAATTTATCTTGATGGGAGTTTTTAAATCAGATTTAATCCTAAAAACATAGCATTTGTGAAACAGACATGCAATAGCCCTTGGGGATTATTATTGTAGCCCCACCCTGACACCTGTACATCTTGTTTGTTCAGATAATGCCCCAGGGAAAACATTTGCCCCAGCATGCAAGCCTAAGAGTTTATAAGGATTTTCTATCATGTATGTTCTGTCTCAAAATTCCTTTTTTGTTTTTTTAAATCTGTGTAAGCGTATACTAAGGGTGTGCTAAGGTCTACTGACATATCCAATATTATCTTCATCCTTCATTCTTTCTCAGTTATTCTTGTGGGGTGTTTTTATGTGTGTGCACGTTTGTGTGTGTATCTAGCTTGCCATCCATCCATCCGTCTGTCCGCCTGTCTGTCCACCCATCCATCCATCCCCCTACCCCCCCCTTCCTTCCCCCCTCCCTCCCTCCCTCTCACTGGGACTGTTGGGCAGCAAGGGTAGTGGGGACATGTGCCAGTGTGGCTCAGGCTGTGGCCCTCTCACTCCTAGGCTGAGAGGTCATGTTCCAATCTCATTTCCTCATGCTGTGGACAGAAGTCTAAACAATTAGTGGCTTCATCTCTCGAACAAGATATTGACCTGGGGCTTCTGGATGTCAAAAATTTCAGGGAATATTTTGGAAAGAAAGGGGAATAACCCCAATGCCTTGGCCAACATCCCAGTTTTCAGCAGAACTAGCATCAAAACAGAGTGTGATTAATGCTAAGTACATAATGGCTGCCACATTTGCCTCTGCAAGCAGAAGGTCTCTTGCACACAAGCTTTTTATTCTTTCTTTCTGATTCCAGTTAAAAATCAAAAATTTTCTCTAACTGCAGGACAAGCATTGTAAAATATGTTGGTGCTCTAGTGTTTTACAAAGATTATCTTGATTTATGAATACGTTTTCACTGCCAATTTTAAATTGGTGTAATTTAAATACTTTCAGCTTTCCATTCCTCTTAAATAAGACAGCAGTCTGTGGCCTGAACTTACTGTCTTCAAACTCAACACCGCTGTTCTGATAATCTCTATGAAGACAGAGTGGTATTTATTGTTCAAAGATGGCATTTTGAGCGTAATAATAAGCTTTTCTCATTCCTATTGCTCTTGAAATTTGATGTAGCTAATGCTAGAGAAGCTTAAGTGGCCAAGTTTAGTTTTATTTTCAGAATTATACTCTCTCCCAAATTATATGTTTAGAAAATCACTATGTTTTTGCTAGCAAGCATATAGGAACTCAGACTGAGGCTCAGACAGTTCCCATACTGATAACATGTGCTTCAGACTTAGGACAGAGAGAAACTCCATTAGAAGCAAATGCTACCATAAAAATGTATCTTAAGCCACATAAAAAATTCACTTTTCCAAGTGATGAAGTTGGACACTGGTAGCCATTTGGAGCAGTCAGCAGCAGCTGTAGAGCTCCTGGATGAGGAAAGGAATGCTTTCTGAGATCATAGAATATCCTGTGTTGGAAGGGACCCACAAGGATCACTAAGTCAAACTCCTGGCCCTGAATAGGACCACCCCAAGGTGTCACACCATGTGCCTGAGAGACTTGTCCAAATGCTTCTTGGATTTTGGCAGTGCCTGCCCCTCTGCTTGCCCTCGTAACAAAGCTGTAGACTACTAGGAGGATTCCCCTCAATCTCCTCTTCTCCAAATTGAAAAATACCTGCCAGCTTTGTCCTTGCAGAAATTGAGTTTTTAAAAGTGGGAAATGAATAATTAAAATGGCAGAAACTTGCTCTCCAAAATTGTAGGAAGTACAGAGGTGAAATATATCCACTTCTGAGATGCAGCCTTGGCTCTGCCCTGAGGCCAGCTTGGCCAGCTCTGCATGCACCAGCAAGCTGCAGTTGCAGATGCATCTTGGAGTGAAACCATATGAGCACTGCAGTAAAATACTTGCTGTAACACCTTCTCTTTGCTGTGGCAGAGCTCAGCTTCTCAGACACAGTGAGCAGGACACAAATACAGTTGGCTGATCTTCAAGTACTTGGGATGTTGGCATGAGGGCATTTACCCACTGTGGTCACTTCTGGCACTGCAGCTTGGCTAGACCAGGTGAACAGGCAGTGCTTCCCCAGGATGAGAGGCCCCAGTGTTCTGCACTACAGTGCCTGGTGTGGCACTGCACTAGGGGGCTGTCAGTCCAAAATCCCTTCTTCGGGTTTGTGGTGGGGCTCATGGGGAAAAGTTCTTACATTCCTGCTTACACTCCCTATAAGCTTATCTTCTCTTCTCTTTTATTTTGCATTTACTCTGTGAAGTCCATAATGCTTTTCACGCCACAGTTCATTCTCTTCATTAGTTTGCATGGAAATACAGATGGTATGCAGGTCAACAGATGTTTTGGTATCAGAGATATATAACATCAGGGGGTTGTGTTGTTTTGGAGTTTTTTATTATTTGCATCATTTGAACAGGAAAGTTATTGAATTTTCCTCCACATGACCAGGAGTTGGACTTGATGATGCTGATGGGACTCTTCCAACTCAGCATATTCTGTAATTCTGTGAAAGCAGTGAGAATAACTGCAGTGGACAACAAATCAGTTTCTGAATGTTACTAGCATTTAAGTAACACCTATACTTGGTAAGACAAAGCTACAGGGATTGTGAGACAAGTCATGAGAAGTGAGGCTGAACATTCACATAAGCCTTGACAATCACCAGGAGGAGAGGTTATGGGAGATGACTCTTGGAGAGTTCAGCCCCAGCCTCCAACTTGACATCCACTGAATGATGAGAGCTTTGATGAAGATGAAAGAGATGATGCTGATGAAGGTTGTTATCTGGCTTTTCAGTAACTATGTGAAAGCTGGAAGACCTAAGGAATTTCATCTAAGGTCACAAAGCTACCGAGTCTGCATGGTATTGTGACCTTGGGGCAATACAGAGAAAGTAACAGAGGGAGACAATGAATTTGTCTCCCTTTTCCTCCCTGTGATTTAGAAGGAAATAATATCACAACTTTTCCAGCCACAGCCTCCTCCCTACTTTACCAATGGTAGAGAAAGAGCTAATTTGCCTGGGTTGGGAAAATGCCATTGAAACAATGGGAACACATCATTGCTGTGAACACAACTGGTTAGGAAGATCCATGATAAGTCTTCAGAATAAAACATCTTCCTCATTTAAGAAAACAACTTTTTAAAAAAAACTTTTCTTAAAAAAACCTATCTTTTTAAGCTTTTTGAAAGTCTCAGAGGCAACATCTTCCTAGATTGGCACACGCACATTGGTGTTGTTGCCTGGTTAACAAGTATTTGAGGAACCACCTATTTTTCCTGTTCTTCATGGAGCCACTGGGATGCAAAGGCAGATGTGAGCATAACTTTAAGATTTTGTACTGCCTTGCAAAATGACTGTTTAATGTGTATTTGTAGACTGATGCTGGAAACACTTCATAATTAGACAGTGTTTAAGTAAGCCAAAACATTTTTGTTGTGATATTTGAATTTTACATTTCAGATGATTTGTAAAATAAAAAGGAAGATGTTACCAGGAAAGAGGGTAGGGACAAAAATATATCTGCTGATTTTGAACTGCCAGACATAAAGGCAATTACCAGAGCAGACTGTGGAGATGTGCACCCAAAGGAGGCCTTAAGGGCATGCTTTGATATTATGTCAGAATCAGAGGAATGTCTGCTTTGTGCTAATTTGTGTCAGTGTAGTTGGCTTGCATATAGACTTTAAATGAACAGCTGATTTTGAATAAATATTCCAGTTTTGAAAGCCTGAGTAAACCATCATCTACATAAGAAATCACAGCAAACACAGACATTTCTCTGAAGATTTTATCCATGAAAAAGAAGATTCAAGGTGCTGACCATTCTTATACAGATCACAGATTAGAGTATCATTACCTTTAGTGTACAGTGTGGTCAGTGTGCAGTGAGTACAAAGTGTTCACACGAGTGAGAAGTCCTAGTTTGGCCATAGGATGTTGTCATGTGGCAGATAATGACTATAACCTAGATCACAAAAACATCTATGCAGCACAGTAGAGCCTGGCAAGTAAGTTTTAGGTTCTTCTGTGTCCTTACACTTTATAACACAGTGTTTTGGTACTTGAAGGCTGCAAACATCTTGTATGCTTCCTGAATCACCTTCTAGTCCTTCTGCCCTCTTTTGAAAAGTTACTGCCTTCACTTCCAAGCTTCTGCACACCCTTGACCAAGTTAGAGATCACCCTCCTTTTTTCTATTTCTTCTTTCTTCCAGTTAAGTTTCTATACTTGTTTTTCAAGCATAGTACAGGAAGGCCACTGAGAAGTATCTGATGAGCAAGAAGAAAACTGTAAATGAGAAAACTCTTTAAAGTTTTTCCATAAGGATGTAATTAGAAGTATTTAATTTGCTTTAGATGGCTCATTCAGGACAGGTCAGCAAATCCCAGTATAATGAACACATGAAGGACATGACCAACGGACTGATGGATGTCAACAGTGATGAGATAACTGCCTATACTTGTGATTCTGACAGATATTTGGCTTGTCAGGATGCCAAAGGATCAGTGGAATAAATTGAAATGGATCAAGGACCCGTGCAATGGGTTATTTCACAGTGATAATACTGCCAGAATTTCATCATTATTCCTGGGGTTGTTTTGCAGCCAAGTTTATTGCTGATTCTTCTCCACATGGACTGAAGAAGTTCAGGGCTTCTTTCCCAAGAAAGTCAAGGAGCTAGACTTCAAATGGGTTTTCAGGAACAAGGCATTTTTGAAACACTGGGAATTTTAACGGAGGGAAAGTAGGGCTTTGAGATGTAATTGCTTTGACTTCGGGCCATAGAGATCAAGTCAATAACATGAACAGTCCCAGTTATAGGAACATAGGCATTGTGTGTGAAGGATTAATCACTGATAATTAATGCAGCATCCCAACATGCACTAATGGGAAAAGATTAAAAGGTAATTCATGTCAGCTAGCTTTATTAAATCAGCAAAAATTTGAGATTTTACCAACCAGACTTCAGATTGCAACATGGAAGTATGCAGCAATATTATGTGCATTTTAATTAAAGGCAGTGGTCCTCATCCTGCTGAGGATTTGGTCCTGATGCACAGTGGAGCAGGAACAGTCTCAGTAGGCAATCTTTTGTATCGAGAAGCTGCATCTCCAGCATGGTTTTTACTCAGAAAAGTAGTGAAATTTTGAAGTGAATTCTCTGATCATCCTCACTCACTGTGTAGTGGCTTGGTTTGCAGAGTGGGTTTGGTGCATACATCAGATATTCTTCCTGGGGGAAACGAAAATGTAACTTTCACTCCAAAAGTATACCAGCTGCACTGCCACCATAATTAGAGCAGAAGGATTCTGAACCACATGTATGGTAGGCACCACCCACAATATAAACCAGGAATAGTTCAAGCATCAGAGTAAATCTGATCTAAGGTAACACGCACATATGTATGTATCCCAGGGAAGAGGTTGAGTCACTATGGAAGTGGCACTTAGGGACATGGTTGAGTGGTGGAGGTGGCCATGCTGGGTTAATGGTTAGACTAAATGATCTTAGAAGTCTTTTCCAACCTAAATTATTCTATGATTCTATGGTTCTTTAAATGGAGGGCTCAGTACCAGCCATTTCCAGCAGCTGATCTGCTCCTATTGCATTGAACTGTTGATGCAGATGAGACCAACATACAGTAGCATGCAGCCTACCACAGAATATCGAACTGGGAGTCAGATTCTCTAATGACACACGTTTCCAAAACAGATCTATAAAGCATGTGATCAGCAGTGACAGTTGTGGAAATACATAGGCTGGAGCTAAAGCTGTGAATAATAATAATTTCTTTCAGGTGCTTCTCTGCAAGGTGAGTCTTTGGATTCTGCTCCCTTTACTCATATCAGTTGCAGGCCAACATGTAATTGAAAGAGCTTGATTCACTGTCCAGACATGTATAGGTGTGCAAAGAAAATGGAATGGGAGTGTTTAAAATAATCCCATCAGAAGCCAAGACCTTTCATTCCACTTTGCACTTGCATTTTTTTTGGTTTAAAGGAGTGTGAAGTAGGGGATATTAATGCTGCCTGACTTCAGGCACTCATCTTAGGGGAAGAGTCTCCTTGGACTCCATGTCACTGGAAAGAGAAAGACCTTTCTGGAAGGCTACCAATCATCTGCCTTTGATGACTGAACTCAGACTGCATAAACACTCTCTAACACATAGCAACAGAGAATCAAGCCTACTGTCAGTAGAATTAAGATGTCTATGATATAAAAGTGCAACAAAAGAGAGAATTAATGCATTTTAATGCATTAAAATTTACAGAAAAGCAATTGTTTTCGCACAGCATGAGACTGAAAGTAAACATGGCTATTTCATGTGATTCTTCAATCTGATGTGATAGATTTTTAGGTTGTAGAACCAAAGGAAAATAATCCTAAAGCTTTATGATTATTTCCTTTTTAAACTACTTGATAAACAGCAAACAGGAGAGCGCTTGCTTTGAAAAGAAACGACCTGGCAAGGCTTCCAGCTAGAGCAAGGATAAGACATGATTACAATCTGTTTACTGGAACATGATAAAGTCATCTGAAAAAACAAAAAGCTCTGGAAACCTCAGATTTGCTTTGGATACGTATCCTAAACATGATGTAAGATATGACATTACCTTTTTCATTTCCTTATTTAATGTGAAAAAAATACAAAAATTATTTTAAATTGTTGCGCTTTATTTTTTTTTATCCTGTAATAAATAAAAATCACTGTCAAAAAATTCAGAAGATGTTACTGTGAGTGCATTTTACAATCCAATGTATGTTACTGAAAGAAAAAAAACTTCTGTTTGGAGATAGTATCTGACAGAAACAAGAAAATGGGAATGATTCAGCATGCAGGCTAATTCCCTTTACTTAGACTTTCCCATGTACATTTATAATTATGTAAGAACATCCCATCCTGAAAAACCCATCTCACTGCTGAAAATAACTAGTCTTACTAATAGCTTATAAGTCTAAAAGTCAGCTGGGTATGAACTGGTCACTACCTAAATGGCAAAGACCAAAAGCTTTGTGGTTTTGAAAAGCCAAAAGCTAGCATGGGGTCAAATGGCACTTTGGCAGTAGTCCAGCTTCTCTCATATATATATATATAACATATATGCGAGCTTCTTGGCTTTCCTGTAGAAGCGGAGGAGCCAAGGGAAAAAGACTTGCATCCAGTTCTGTCGTACTTCACAAGAGCAATGGGTGCTACAGACAGAATTGTACTTATATGCATTTCGTTAGATTAATACAAATATCGTTAATCTCCCAGCAGTCATTTCACAGGCAGTGTGCAAATATGTACACAACTGCAGCAAAAGGTTTTATTATAATGACTGATATACATGCCAGAGAGCTAACCCATCTTGCACCACCTTCAGACCTACAGGTACTGGAATGCCCAATTCCAGTTTATTACATCTTTTCGTCCCCTTAAAAATTAGGGTTCCTGCTTATATTGAAGTAGAGGCCTTAATAAGTAAACGCTTACTTAATTAGTGTACATGTAAGCATATGCATACCTACTAGGCCTTTGGGGCTTCAATGGGACCACAACATGATCACACCTCACATTGATTAATACTGTGTGAAATGTTCCAATGATTTCTTCACAGTCCTCCTCTAACTTCACTAAAGTTAATTATTGCATTTCCTTCTAGGTATGACTATGCAATGACTAGCCAAGGAAGATGACTCTTGCCTCATGCAGCCAGCCATTGGGTGCTATGCCCTTGGGAAGTGAACCCAGCTCCCAAAACAGGTGTTACAGCCAGCAGACAGAGATCATTAGTTGTTGGCAGAGAGGGTGTATACAAAAGATGTCCTGAGAACAAGTACAGTGGCTTGAACTCTGTTCTCTGCCTTGCCTCGGGGTCTCTGTTGTTGTCTTTGGCTTCACTGTTCAGGATCCTGCTGGCACTCACTACCTGTTCATTTGTAGTTCTGTCCCAAGCCATCTGTCCTTGCTGTTGCTCTGTCTGCTTCTTCTCCTGGACTCACCTCATGAATTACACTCCCCAGTTTTCTGGCTCCATCTGAAGTTCAGCTATGCTCTTGTCAAAGCACATGCAAGCTTCCTGGTACCAAACCCTACTTCCAACCACATGCCTGCCTTACTCTGTTAGGCTAATAAGCATTATATGTCTCTGGTCCTTGATTTCAGATTGCCTTAATTATATCACCTGGCTCCTGCCTCCACCCAGACTCAAACCCCAGGGCCTCACTGTGAGTCGTGTAACTCCTGTGTCCCGTCATAACAGTCTTCACAGACAGGTGCAAGCAGACAGCAGCTGGTTTTGCTGGTGCTCCAAGCTGGGCAGAAATGAGCCAGCTTTGGTCTCGAAGCTGTACACCTACATTACCTGAAAGGGAGAGCTCTTTTATAACCAGACAAGATATGCAGCAGCTTGGATCACAGACAAAATGCATCCATCTCTGTCTATACTTGCTCACTTAGGCATACTGTGTAAATCTGTACTGACTTTAAGGGTACATATTAAATTTAGATACAAGTAGAGACACACTGTTCATGTCTCAAATGTTTGCCCAGATGTTGAGCAGTGTCCTCTGTGACACATAGGCAGACAGAAATTTATTGTGTGGGTTGGAGGGGACCAATGCAGAAAGATTTCTACTAAACTTTTTAAAAACTGGATATAATTTATCTGTGAACATTATCTGTGTTGACCATGCCATTCAGATGAAGCATAGCAACTGCACTTCATTAACTTGAGAATCAAGCAAATTCTAGTATGAAGCACACTTTTTGAATGTGGTGGGTTGACCTTGGCTGGATACCAAGTTTGTCTATCACACCTCCTTCTCAGCTGGACAGGAGAGAAATAATAAGATGGAAAATGACTCATAGGTTGTGATAAGGCAGTTTACTAAAGCAAAAGTAAAAGTGTGTGTGTGCAAGCAAGAGGAAAAAAAATAGTTTTATTCTCTACTTCCCATCAGCAAGTGATGTGCCAGGAAGCAGGGCTTCGGCATGCACACTGGTTGCTCCAAAAGGCAAATGTTGTAAATGATGAATGCTGTCTCTTCCTCCTTTTTGTTTCCTTAGCTTTTATATCTGAGCTGACTTCATACAGTATGGAAGATCCCTTTGGTCAGTTTAGGTCAACTGGCCTAGTTGTGTCCCCTCCCAGCCTCTTGCCCACCCCAGCCTACTGATGGAGGGCAGAATGTTGGAGAAAACAGCGCTGATGCTGTGCCAGCACTGCCCAGCAGTAGCCAAAACAGTGGGGTGTTATCAAGACCTTTCTAGCTGCCAACGCAAAGCACAGCACTGTGAGGGCTGCTATGGGGAAATGAACTCCATCTCAGCCAGACCCAGTACCGTGAATTAGGTTTTCAGTAGAGTTACTCTAGACTTTCTCAAAACCTGTATTTCTATAAGAGGAACACAAATCTTATTTCTAAAGTACTAGAATTGGAAGTTTAGGCCTTTATCCAAGGTAGTTCCAGTAAGTTTACACCAGCTGATGACTTGATCCCATGTAACTTCCACACCAGCAGACGAAACATCAACAGATATAGAAGATGCCAGAAAGATATGCTTGAGCTACATTAAAGCTAATTAGTTTTTCTACTGGTAGTAATATAAGCAGAGTTCAAGAGTAAACTAAGTTAGGCTAGATTTAATTTAGACTACTGGAATTTTGTAGCTTAGGCTGAGCTCTGTGCTTGCATAGCTTGTACCCAACACAAACCAACACAAAACACAAACCTAACAAAGCCACTGTACACTGGAATCATTAAAGCAAATATTGAATCTAAAGGCTGCCTATTTTTATAGCAACTTTAAAAGCAAATGAAGCATATATTAACTTCCAAATTGTTTTTAATACCCGAGTACCTCAATGGGTCTGCTCATAAGTACTGTACGATGTGAGCAAGGACACAGTGGCAGGATCTGGCCATAAATGCTTTCAGGCATGTGACAGAGACAGAGATTTTTGTGCTTTTGTTTCTAGGTAACTGCCTGGTTTTGTTTAACTATGTTTTGATTATGGTATGGACTTCATTAAACACTGTATGGGCAAATGGCATGCTTTATATTATATTTAGCTTTATCTCTCTACTTACAAGGACCGCGTGGGGTAATTGCTTCTTTGAGGGCTGATCCTCATCTCTTTATTAAAGCTGAAGTGTGAATCTGTGGGAACATTATATAACAGGGGAATGAGATTCCAGCTCTGCTAAAATATGTTTAACCTGAGTAAAGAGTTGGGCTGGAAATTGTCTGTGTGTTGTATAACTCCCTCATAAATGAACAAATAATTAAATTACAGATTTTGGAACTTATATTGGAAATAATTTACTTGCATAAGAAACTCCAGTGGGGTTCAGTGGGATATTATTGGGAGCTAATAAAAAGTCACTAAAACAGGTAGGAGTTTCTAAACTGAGTCTTGACTGTTTTAAGTAAAAACAAACTAACATATCTAGACATTCTCTAGAAAGAGCAAGTGTCTAATGTGACCTGTATGTATCACCTATGCAATTACTATACTTCTAGAGGAAATCATCCTTAAAACTACTGCACATATTTGGGGTATAAAACAATACAAAATATATTTTCCTTTGTGCTTACTGCTGCTGCAGAGAAGTGTGAGGGCCATACAATGGTGACTGTACACAGGATACGCTTGCAGGATATTTCTGTGTTTTGTGGGGAACCGCAGGGCACCTCTTTGAAAGTGAGAATCTTTGGAAATATGCAATGCAGAAAAACCGTGACATAAATTTTGAATTTTAATTATAGATTACCTTCTTTACAGAATGAAGACATAGTAATTGTACTTTAAGCCATTTTTTAAATACTGTTTCCTTTCCTATAGTAGTTAGACCTTTTTTATAATCTTATCTAAATGCAGGTGATGAGGGAGTAGGACAAGATCCTTCTCCTTTTGAAGTAATTGTGTGCCATTTATTTTACTGGGAGTACCACAGTGATTTTATAAAGATTGTAAGATTTACTATTATGTACAAATTCAAAATTATGCAAACTCTACATTTTTTAAATATAGGACCTCACAGAATTGTAACGCAGACATTTAGCACAGAAATCACTTTTGTGTTATCTAACATGCAAGAATGTGTTTTTGTGCCAAGAGCACTCTTGGCTTAATCAAAATTCCCACTGCAAAAGAAGATGCAGCATTGGGTGCTGTATCTCTAGTAGGCTACTACATCTTTATTAAGGCTTTAATTTAAATATTTTAGATCTTAAATTGTGAACAGTGGGAGTGGAAAGATTCTAATTAATGTGATCAAAATCATTTATTCAGCTCCTGAGGTTCAAATACCAACTGAGGTCAGAAATGGAAAATTAAGAATTTTAAGTTATTTATCCTGTGTAAAATCAAGAGTCAGGTGCACAGCCAGGAATATTACAAGTTCCTATTATTTATTCTACTTATCAGCTCACAGTCCTAAATAAGTAATCAAAATGTTAATAATAAAAATAATTAAAACAATTACATTTAAAAATGTTATCTTCCAAATATAATTGTATACACATGTAGTTAATTTCACTGTTATTAATCTAGTTGAAATAAGGTAATTTCTTATCTATTTATCCACCCATCAGTCTTAAAATGAGTGTAATGGAGAACTTTCCTAGGACCAGCCTTTACTCTCTTGAGCCGGTTCCAATGGAGAGAGAAAGCAACCAAATGCACAGAACTAGAAATCAAGGAATGTTTAATAAAACCTGGAGCCAAGTGTCTGATCTCAGCAAAATCAGTGTTTTAGAACTCAGTTAGTGCTTGAAGTAAAAGTATACCATAACTGTTCCAGTCACAAAGAAGTATATAGTACATACACTGCATCAGTGTAGTATCTACACTACACCAGTATTGTAACAGGGAAGTGATCACGACCCAAACACACCTGGGAGGAAGAGGCAGGTGGGCATGGGAGATGAAGAACAGCACTGCCTGGCTGTGTCTGGGGGGTGAGTTTCTGCTGGGGTCCTGGCTCACTTCATGCCACTGTTGCTGTGTGCTCAGGACTGAGTGTGTGCTAAGCGTGTCCTCTCAAGATTGTCAGTTTTTAAAATTAGGACTGTCAAGAATGAGAAAGTTGGTTTTATAATTTAACATGAAAATGCCTCCACTCACTGCCATGTTTGCACAGAATCCTATTGCTGGCTGCCAGGTGGAAGCAAAGAGAAAGTCACTTGAAGACAGATGCATTACCTCCATAGAGAAGACAAAGGCAATGCTCGCTTGCCTTACTCAAGTTAGCAGATTTATTTTCCACATGCCAGAATCCAGGTCCAAAGGACACCAAACCATTAAAAAAACCTTCCCAGACATGAAAAAGTAACGATTTAATGGTCACAGCTAAAACTACAGGTGAGATTTCTTGTGATGGTTGAGCCTACATAATGTATTCGTGCTTCTGAGAAGAGTGATTCTGTCCTTCCTCCGGCCTGGTCACATACTCCCAAGTCTTTTGGAAGCTTCCTGTCACCCTTTGATACATTTGTTCTGTTTGCTAGACCAGCAGAAAACTAGCTGAGCCAAGAAGTAAATAGTCTGCCAGTGTAGCCAACTCATTCAGGTGTCAAATGAACACCAAAGCCTGGGAAAACATTGGGAAGGGCATCTGTGCATCCTGAGGTAGGGAAAGGGCAGTACAAAAAAAGGATGACTGGACCTTTCTGTGGCAGTAACCTGTCTGTATGTCTTCATTACTTAGTGAAACCTCAGCCTAGGTCTCCGAGAAAATGTTGGAAGACATGTCTTTCTCTCAGGCAAAGAGAAGGCTGAGTAATATATCTAAATTGTTCAGGGAAATTAAAAAATATGGCTGAAATCCAGAGGTTACAGCCTTTTCCTCATCTTACACTAAGTAGGTAAATAATTCTTTGGTGAGAAGAAGATGGTTTTGAGTTACATAAGCATCTATTAAAAGGAAAAGTAATTTTACATGTCCCTTCTCAAGTGTTTCGAATTTCCGTGATGAATGGGGGAGTTTCAGGCCACCATGCCAATATTGGAATGGTTAGGAAATGTAATTTCATCAGGTGAGGGTTGAAAGTCACAAGCCTATCAAACCAGAAGCCATTTAAGAAGATTCTAAAGCATACATCTCTGCATTTATGACATAGATGTTAAAGTTTCTGGAGTACAAGATGCTAAAGATTCTGGAGTACCTTAGTGTTACATTAGTGGCTGCCACAATTTTGCCTCAGATTAATTGTCTCAATTTCTTCTTTTGAACTGACATGATGAAGCAATTCAATTTCTTTAGGGCCTTGTGCTAGGGAAAAATAGGAGGCCACCGAAGAAGAAGTCACTTGATGGTTTAGGATGAAGTCTGATCAGTTGAGCTGCAGCCTGAGAAGTTATCTACAAAAGTAGTTTTCCATAGCAAACAAAGGGCTTGTAACAAATACAGGGGAGAGAAAAACAGTGTAGGTGTTTACTATGACAGTGAACAACTAGAAGAAGTGATTTCTGAGCAAGAAAACCACTTTCAGTTGCTTGTTTCTATTGTATTCAGAGACACAGGTCTTTATGAATATTCTTATAAATAAGCATTGCTGTACTCTCACAGCCAGTTCTCTTTCTTAAAAAACTCCTCATTTTAGTGGCTGCCTGAATAGGCTAAAGGGTGACATTTTTGCAGTGTCACTTGTGTTACTACATTGCTAAGACTAATCATGATGTGAGTGTGCAGTTATGTAATACGCTCACAAAAATAGAGACTGTAGGCACCATGAGCAGCAGGGCATAACCCTAGATGCCCAAAATCCAAGCCAAGCCAATTGTTCACCCACATTTTAGTATTTTTAGTTTAGAAAAATGACACATTCAGACACCAAAACAAATATTTAAAAGGAAATTCCTATGCCTTCTTGTAGCAGAAAGGCAGAAATGTGTCACAGATGTCAATAACCCTTTAGTGTACGTATATTTGCCTTGTGAGTGAGAAGTTAGAATAGTATGTCTTTCATTTCTATTTGTCCAAAACATTCTCCTGCAGCCCTGGAAGTATGTTTCTCAGCTGTGATGTGTTCAGAATACAGCTCACAGGGAGCAACTTGCACACATTTCAGAGGAACAGGTCATTCCATTCCCCCTCAGTATTTACATTGTATGCTTCAGCAGTATGATCCTTGACTCAAGCACACACAAGAGTAGGAGGGAAACACTTTACCTTCAGAAAGCTGAACAGAGGTTTGTAAAAGCTACTATAAGGTTATGTGACCTTTTGGACAGCAGAATAAGGCAAAGATACTTGTTCTAAATAGCAAGAGGACAAATTGGACAACTGTCATGGCAGTGTCTAACACTGTGTCTGCACCCATACATGTCCAGTGCTCCCAGGACTGCAAAGACTGAAGAGAAACAGAGCACCTATATTTCTGTTACACAACATATGGCTCAGTTATTTTTTTTCATTACATGACTAGACAAAACTTAAATTTAATGGAAAGTAATAATGATTTTATAAAGTCAAATTTATAAATAAGTGTATTTTCCTATTTCTAAAGGACATAGTGTTATTTTTTACTAGCCAAGACAACTATTTTTAGCTTAACCCATGTACTGTTGAAATTGTCCACAGAACAAATGCTGGTTTAACAGATGGGTACACATAAAAATATGTGAGAGCACCTCTGCATGAATCAAGTTTAAATGTTAGCTTGCATTGCCATTCAGGAATACAGAGACACCGTTCTGTGTAAAGCTCATGGAAGATGCTGGAAGAATACACCATTGTAAATCCAACTCAGAACTGCATAGTTTATAAATCTGTGCTCTGGTTGCTATGGTAGTTTTAGTTTTGGTTTTGGTGACTCAGGATTATGCAGCATCAAAAAGTAACCCACCTTGAAATATGGGGTTTCTGCATAAGAATCTTACTCAGAACTGACAAAAACAAAGAGCAAGAAGTCTGCTTCTTATGTCGTTTACTTGAAAATTTTGATAGCAATTTGTACATAGTCCTCTTACCTCATTTTTTCTGGATAAGGATTGTACCAGAGATTACACTGTTACATGTGTGGGTGTGTCACACAATCAGAGTAGGGAATACATTAGATTCAAAGATAGCCAAGACTATGACTATCAAGTAAAACAATTAAAGAAATGCCTTATTCTTATGATAACTATCTCTGTCATGGCCTTTTCATGTGAAAAGATACTTTTATATTTTTATATTTTCTTATCCTATCTCTCATTTTACCGTCCATGATCCTTTATATGAATATGTTAAATTTTTTAGGAAGTTTTGTGTCAATATATGTGTGCAACATTTGTCACTGTCCTTCAAATTACCCTTTTTCCCTAGAGCTGGAACTGATGACATTAACTTTGATATATTAGTTTTCCTTCAGCAGGGAGAGAAAAATTTTAAGAAAAAAATTTTAGAAGCCACACTGTGTGTAATGCTGTTCAAGATGAAAGACAAGACAGCAATTATCCTGTTGGAGGTCAGAACAAAAATTCTACATCCCAAAAGAGGATGATTTTGGGTAGTGTGAAAGCTTCATCTGTGAACTTCTGTCATCTAGAAGCCTGTGTGAAATAGCTTTGAACAATGGTTGTAATCCTTTTAAGAAAAGATGGAAAACCAGAGAGCACTTTCATTGCTAAATCATCGTATTGATCACTTGTCATTAAATTAACTGGAAATATGTATAGACATAGATGCTATCTCTGCAAATATTTACATGGTTACCTCTACAGAAAAGTAGTCCTACTGAATTCAGTGCTAATATTTGTATGTGGAAAATTACATACTTAATCACCTTTAGTGCTGTGTTTATACGTGAAAACAAAGGATTTGACAGCACACCTAGTGTGTCAGTTAGTCTGGTAGTGATACATCAAAAAAGCCTGATAAAACTAGGTCTGCTTATTGTGTCCTTAAGTTGCACTCATAATGTAGCTCAAATGGTTAAGTGTCTCCTGTTAGCATACTATGATTATTGTAAACACACATGCACACTTACGCAGTTATCTAATTCACTGTTGTGATACTCTTGCAGTAATGACTCTTTTAAATTAATTTGATACTCACTTTTAATATGGTCTTCAAAAACAGCCTTAATATATAAGTTTGCTCTAACCCTCTGCACGAATTACTTTAACACTCCATGTTTAGGCAGATAATTGGAGAAGAATTTCATATTTCTACAGAAATTATTATTGGCATTTACATATGTTTATCTCAATTAGTATGGAATTAGCAGCTGTAGACAGTCTCATCTTCTCTCAGCTACACTGATTTACCATGAAATGGAATGACATTAGACATGGTGTAGAATGGCATTAGGATGGGGTAAAGAATATGGCCCAATATGCCTTTGCTATTGAAATTACAAACATTTATGGGAGATATGAGATAGGAAAAAATCAGAAATTAAAAACTGATTGTTATTGTTATTATTCCCTTCTTGAAGTGTAAACACTTGCAGAGATTAACTAGTTTACATGAATGACAGCTCTACCTTTTGCTTAAGGAAGACCATAAGCTTTGCTAGATTTAAAAACCACATATAACTTCCAGCAGAGCACACAGCTATCTCCAAAAGACATTTACATTCAATATATATGGAATATCTGAGTTTCAGCTGACTGTACAAATGAATTATATCTTGCCTGTAGTGTCTGCAAAAACCCTCAAACATAATATAATTCTCAACCATGAGGTGCAATCCAAAAAAATTAAAAAGTCAAGGAAAATAATGTCAAGAATGTAGAACATACAAATAGCCGCAGTGTATGGAAAAATATTTGCTGAAGTTCTCTGAAAAGCTGGAGCTGAATCAGTGAAAAATCTTCCCTGGAAAGAAGAATAAAAGGAAAGTATGAGATTTGGTTTTTAAAACCAAACTAACTGTATGATACTTAAGAACAAAATTGAGCTGGAGAACCTCTGCATTTCACTAACAAGCCAAGAAGAGCAAGTTGGAGTTCAAAGAGGATCCACAAGCAGAAAGAAAAAGCTGAGCTGGAAAATTGAAATCAAGGAGAGGGGACTGGAGCTCTGATGAAAACTTAGAAACATGCTCCACGACATTGAAATTCCTGAGACAGTGAATTTTGAACGTGTGCCTATCAATTTGCCTAGAATTACTTTGTTGCTAATAAAGCATTCTATTTAAATACTGTTTGTTGAAATCAGTGTATTAGATTCTTCAGCTATGAGGTTTCTTGAAGAGTCAAATTGTCAGACAGCCAAGTGGGAGAGAAGCAGCATGTTGGGGAGGTGACTTGTAAAATACCGGAGACATCTGGGGCAAGGGAAGGCAGCTTTTATCTTGCATTACCTTTTTCTGGGTTATAGTCTTCAGGTCCTTCGGAGATGGCACCGGGTTGAGAGTCTGTCCCCAAGGGAGTTTGTCCACAAGGACAAGACCACAGCAGGGGGCTGGAGCCTGCGCAAATTCCTTCCTTAGACGTGAGTCAGGTGATGCAGCCAAGCTCCCGGCTGGTAACTGTCCATTACGTGCTGGTGGTACCAGTGCCATGCCAAAGCACAACTAAATCACTCGTGTGAGTAATAAACACTGCAAAGGTTGGTTTTGAAGTGTACTCTGCAGTCAGCCGTACTTCCAAACCCAGGAATATAAAATGTACCCCTGGATAGTCACACAGGCTGCCAATGGGAAGGTATAAATTAGGTGCCAAGTAATCTTTCATCCACCTACTTAGACTGCAAATCTTTCTCTGGCAAATCTTTCATCTTGACTACCAGATGTTGTCTTTTGTTCTCAACCATATTACACCTGCAAACTGTCAGTGTATGTATCTCATGCACCACTGTATGAGTAAGTCTGATGGATATTATGCAAATATCTCCAGATGAAAATCTGTTTTGAAAGACGTTAAGAACAGCACGTTGCTGCAGCTACCTTGTAACTACTACTTCTTGTGAAATGTCACTGATGTCTTTATCAATAAAAATGGAAATAAGAGCCTGAGTCGGCTGCAAGACTGCCCACCATAAGAAGGAGACATTATAATTAGAAAAGCACGAATCATGCAAAATTTGCAGTGTGTGAGGTTTTGGTGACCCTCTCAAACCATACTTTGTTACCTATAATTAGTTGAAAATAAAACTTATTTTCCAGTAAGTCAAAACCACATTTTATCCCCAGAGATTATTCCATTTAAAGCAAAATACATATTGCTTTTAGCTGAAGAAAACACACTGTGCATAGAAAAAACTTTATTATCTGTAATAGCTTGGTTCCTAGAAGTTGCAACTCTGAACAAAAACATTTTAGTCTTTGTATCTTCAAATGCTGCGTGGTTTGTGACTGCTTTTTTTCTCCCAAGAGAAAGGATGGCTGTGCTACCCCAGGTTTTGACATTACGGAAGTGAACTGAAATGGACAATAAGCACAGGGCTTTGTCCACAATCACAGAATGTTAAGGGACTGGAATGGATCTTAAAAATCATCTAATCCCAGTCCCCTGCCATGGGCAGCAATACCTCCCAGTAGACCAGGTTGGTCAAAGGTGTATCCAAACTGGCTTTGAACACTGCCAGGGCTGGGGCATCCATGGCCTCCCTGGGCAACCTGTTCCAGTGTCTCACCACACTCACAGTAAAGAATTTCCTCTGATATCTAGTCTAATGTGTACCCATTACTCCTCGTCCTATCACTACAGTTCCTGACAAACAATTATCTCCTCCAGCTTCCGTGAAGGCCCCTTAAAGTGTAGAGGCAAATGGTGCTTTTGTACATTGTCAAGCTGGTCTGACGTGGTCATGTCTACCTTCCCAAAACAAAGGACCCTCAAGCAAGTTGCTCCATTTATTTCCTTTTTTCCCGTCTAGTGGCTGCATGAGCCTCGGTTGCTAGTACAGGCAGAAACACCGACGTTGCCGCAGGTGACAGAGGTCGCAGACGGCCACGGGCAGCGCCTTTAGCGAGGCTGCCCAACAGAGGCGGGGCTGCCCTCCCACTCCCCTTCCCCCTCCCCTTCCCCCTCCCACTCCC
>VZRQ01000586.1:542051-557472 GCA_013397975.1 Machaerirhynchus nigripectus
CCGCTGTGGTCAGGCGCAAGAAGACCAAGGTGAAGTTCGACGACGGCGCCGTCTTCTTGGCCGCCTGTTCCAGCGGGGACACCGAGGAGGTGCTGCGACTGCTGGAGCGGGGTGCCGACATCAACTACGCCAATGTGGACGGGCTCACCGCGCTCCACCAGGTCGGTGCTGGGCCGATCGAGGGGCCCCTGGCCGGACTGGGGCGGAGGGGGGGGGCGAGGCCNCGGCTGCGCTCCCTCCGCTGGGGGGTGTCGGGGCGGGGAGGCGGCAGTGGGGTCAGCCTGGGACCGGCCGGAGGGGCCGCGGGCCGAGCCCCCGGGCCGGCGGGACTGCAGGGGCTGGAGGCTGCACTCCCTCCCCGCGGGGAGGGCGTCGGAAGGGGCGCATGGGCCTCTTCTCCGGCGGGAAGGAGGTGCCGCTGACCCTCTTTCGTTTTCTCCTCTTTGTAGCGCCTCCCTTGGAGAGCCGGGGGGAGTGGGCCCTGCCCTGTGTGGGCTTGAGGGGGCCGGGGTTAGGTACCCCTCGGCATGGGAGGGTGGCTGCAGGTGAGAGAAGCGCGGTCGCCTCGCGGGCGCTTCCGCCGCTGCCCCTTGCCCGGGATCCCGGTAGCAGTTCCCTGCTTCCCTCCTCTCCCTGGTTCCGCAGTAGTTTAGCCGATTAAAGCCCGCTCGTGTGTGCGGGCGGGCGTGTTGAGAGACGGATCATCTATTTCTCTCTGGTTTCTAGGGGAAACCAGTGTTTTGTTCATTAGATAGAAACGCGTATCGGTAAGGGGCTGCTTGTTTTCGTTACCGATGTCTCCCGCCGCAGTGTGAAAGCGGACTTCAAGAGGAGCAGGGGTCTTCAATTTTTCTTCCGTTCGTTGGAAAGTAGTGAAAAACCTAATCCGTATCGCTTTCTTCTGGTGTGCGTATGTGGGAGGGGGGTTGGTGCCGAGGAAGGTAACTTTCCCTTGGGGCAGGGGGGAATGGACGGGAAACTGGCTGTGAAGTTTCCTCAAAATGGATGCTTTGTGCATGTTGAACTTCATAGCAGTCTGATTGGAATCTCAAAACGTTAGCCAAATAAGGAAAGGCTGTGGCAATCCGGAGATAATGCGGGTTTGCCTGAATAGTTTTTTTCTCTAGAAGGCCAAAAGCTTCCACACAATATCAGATTCACTGAATATCTGGAAAGCAAAACATTATGTTTGACAGGCTACCTTCTCGTTCTTAAGTTTAGAAGTTGTCCAGTGGTTTAAAAAAAAATCTTAATGAGTATGTGTTGTAGGTTGATCAAGTAGGAATCTTCCCAAAATAGGTGAGGTAGATTCTTACATTAAAACAAAATGAGATAGTGAATTTGTTTTCCCTATCCCATATAAGTTTTTCAAGGATGTGAGGCTCTAGAAATACATGAATTACTTTGCAGAGCTGCATAGAGTCCCCTCTTGAGCATAGGATGTAAAATTTTATGAGTCTTTGCTCTGTTTCCTGTATCTGAGTTGTCACTTGCTCCCCTGTAAAGGGTGTTGGTTTACTTTCAGTTGTGAACTGAACTGGAAGAATGAGTGCGTGTTGTGGTTAAGCCTGTCAGCGTGTTAGTGCAGCACGGTTACCTGACTGCAGGCTAGCCTGTCACTTTATTGCAAGGTTTTCTGTATTTATCCTCCTCTAATCAAGTTATGATTGCTTTGTGCTTCCAGGGAGCTCTGTATTAGAAGTCATACCTTAACTGGTTAGATCCTTGGGTCTGCAAGTTGCTGTACTCCAGCCATTGGCAGGAAAGGATGACGTTTAGTTTAACTCTATTGTTAGAATAAGAGATGGCGTTCTCTCTTTCTGAAGTCCAGATGGCATTTTCAAAACTCTTACAAAAAAGCTTTCATCAGGATAATTCTGATCTTATTCTCCCCTGTTTTTTGCCTTGTAGTCAGCTTACAGTTTGGAAGGGCAGAGTCTAAGGGAACAGAGGTAAAGATTTACCTCACTGCTAAAATTCTTGCTTGCTCCTTCCCCCTCCCCTCCTTTAGTGATACCAAAGGACCTTCTCTGATTTTATGATATTGAAAGCAAGTAAGATCAGTTGTGAAGTTATAATCCTCTTGAGACAGTACAGTGAGTGTTGCCTTTTGCTATAAAAAAAGGCATATAACAAATCCCTCCCTATGACTGACTCTGAATGGTTTCACTTCATTATTAACACGAAATCTTATTTTCCTCTAATATGCCATATAAAAGGTGCAAATCACACATGATGTAGTCTATAACGGATTAATTTAATCAAATTTGGCTGTGGCATGAACAAAGCTGTATCTGTTCTCAAAGGAAACTCTTTGAAAACTTGTCATTCTTCCTGACAGTTTTGACTGACTGATGGCAATTGTGTTCAAGTCCGTGTTGTTGTGTTTAAGACTGCCATGGCGTGCTGCTGCTTTATGGTTCTTTGGTTGATTGGGGTTTTTTTTGTTTTGTGTCGTCTTACAGATCCCATGTAGACATTGCTGCTTCAGAGGAATAAATTTATCTCAGCAAAGATAAAATGATTGTACTTTTTTGGGTTGTGTCTTTCTTGCCTTGCATCAATTTGGTTTTTTTCCAGTTATTGAGAGCAAATGCATTTGTCTGAAATAGCGATAGAATTAAATATTTAATATACTATTTAGCCTTCGATTTTCCTGCTACATGTGGCAGTTTTAGGAAGAGACTTAAGCTTTGTTTTCTTTTTCACAGGCCAGGTAGTTGGAAGTGCTGAGGGGAAAGTACCGTTAATCCTGAAATTCTCATGAACTTCAGGTCTGGTCTTTAATGGAGCATCAAGCTTTGTTACTGAAGCCATTAGCTAAGCTTTTCCTCTGAGTGGGGTAGAATGCCATCACCATCAGAAAGCTGCATGTAGAATTGTTTCTCTTTATGCATATGGGAAAGAAAAAATTACTTGACTTAGTAGCTGAGAGGAGGAAGGGAGGGAGGATATATATAGGTATTTGCTTCAGCTCTTGACACTGCCAGTGAGTGATTTTGTTTTATACCTGCATGAGCACAAATGAGTGGACTTGAGTGCATTATATCTGAGGACAGGTCAGTTAAATTATTTGGGATCTTGCAGAAGAGGAAAAATTGTCATTAGGTGATGGTTATTATTCCTTTGTGTAATTTTCGGTTCAAACCTCACTTTATGAACTTGTTCTGCACAAGTTCTCAGGTTAGGCCTTCAGCACAAAGGACAAAACTGTTATGTAATGTTTTCCTATCTATAAGATATATATTCAGTGTAGGATGTTGCAGCAGGGTAGTGTGTATTCTGCCGCATAATTTGCGTTATATACATATTGTATGTATGTATCTGTAAGACTAGAAAGCTTTTAAATAAGAACTTAAATTTACAGTCAGATGTCAGTGCCATTACTCTAGTGGAGGTGGAAGTTTTGAATGTTGTACTCCCAGACAGCTGTTGTGCAGGATGAGATCTAACCTGTGCAGCTTTTCTGATCTGCCTTAACAATAGAATGTAAGGGGAATTTGAGAGAATAAAGAAACTCAAAGGTGAGCTGTGACCTTGCAGATTATTAGTGTGTCCTGTGTGTGGGGGGGGTAGAAGTGGCATATTCTGAAATAATCTTAAAAGAGGCTATGTAATATTTTCAATAAAACCTCGTCCCTTCTTAGGCAGATATATTTCTTCAGTGTGGGATTCAGTTCTCTCATCCTGAAAGCTTAACACCTATCATTCCTCAGAGTCTGGATTCTCTTCTGCTTTCCTTAGCTTTCATGAAAGAGGATTTAGTTCACTAGCTCTGTCTGGAATTTATTGCTTAAATGGCTGAAAGTAGTTTGTCTAGAAGTAATGTAGAGCTTTGTACAGGAAAGTGGAGCCCACCCTTTCTGGGCAGCACCATGCAAAGGCCGAATGTAGTGGGGAGGGACCACGGTGTGGCCAGTTTCCTGGAAGGCTGGATTTCCTGTGCACACTGCTCCTCTGGGAATGTGGGATATGCAGTGTGGAGTACCTGCACACACCTCAGCACTGGCTGAGATTAGGCTGTGGTTAGGTGTGACAATTTATGCAGCCTGCTTTTTGACTGCCCTTTTTCTTTGAGGCTGCTCAGACTTAGGAGATGGTAACCTTGTTTTTGGCCTCATTCTCTCTGGGTGAGCAAGGTGAGTGCTGTAGCCTAATTCCACCATATAGCATGAAAAGAACATGTGATGCTGTCCTGATCTTGCCAGTTGCTGGGGAGGGTACTGCTTTTGAGGTAAGATAAAGGAAATGGTCGTGGCTGTTTGTGTATGGGGATCATTGCGTACTCACGGGGGATGTTGTTGGTGAAGGCCCCTACTCCTTGGTGAAGGATCCATGTCATCTTTTTTGTTTGTGACAACTACAGTTTAATTAAGCAAAACTCCTGGAAGGCTATCTCTCTGTATCAAATAGCGTTTTTCTGCAACTCTTTAGGTACTCAACTGAATGTGAAGGTGAGACTGTTTTACCAATGTTATAGTTAGGTATTAGTTTGCAGATAGAGCAGTATGCAGTGTTAAATAGAAATTTTGATTTGCTGCAACTGTTGTAGGACTCTGCTACATTTATCCCTGAATACTAATTAAGATTCTGTGTGTTTCACGGAATGCTTGCTTACTCTTTCTGCGTAAGGACAGTTACTGCTGTCTTAATATTTCCTTTGGGTTCTATGCAATTTATTTCTTAGATAAGATGTACTTTCCTTTGTAGGAGTTTTTGCAATTGTTTATGTGAAAAGTTCTGTTTGGGCTTCTGGTGTCATATTGTTAGTGCCTGATATGGTAACAAGCATGGATACCTTTGGCATCAAATATGTCCTTGTTACGGCACCCTTTCAAACAGAAACCAGTGATGCAAAAGGGACATAAAATCTACCAGCACTGGATCCCTTTGCCTTAGAACTTGATAGAGGGCATTACAGCTGCACTGTCTGGATCCCTTCTGATGAATGATAACACAGGTCATGTATTTGAGCTGAGGCTACAACACGTGCAGCATGTCAGGTTGTAAGAGCAAAGAACAGGTTGCTAGTCTTAAATCTCTAGGGTGTTTGCATCGTAGCAGCAGCACCCAACAACCAAGGGTAAGGAAGGTATGGAAATAGCTCAAAACTATCCTAGTGACTCCTAGCTATGCCTTCTACCATGACTTTTTCAGGGAATGAAAATACTGATGCATATGGTAAACTTGTTAATTTTTTGAAACTGTCAAGTAGGAGGACTTTGTTTTGTACAGAAAGGTTTGTAGTCAGTTACAAAACTGATGCCTAAGTCTCACTGTTTGGAGGGGAACCAACCTTCTCATCACCAAACCTCCTAATGCTCTCATTGTAGATGTTCTACCACTGAGAATTTTAGACTAATTTTCTCAGCTTGTTTTATTATTCTTTTATTGTGGCTTTTTAAAAAATTTTAATCTGTGCAACAAAGCACAGAGAAAATGAGTCCAGAAATAAATGTAATGTTGACTTCACTCGGTGATCAGACTACACAGTCATATTTGTTTAAACTCCCTTTTGTAATTGGTTCTTGTGTGGGCCACAGATCTTTCTCTCTGTAGTTACAGTAGCTAGGTTCAGATGGTACAATAAGTACTTGTTAACTTCCTACTGATCTTGTCATCTAAGTTCTTTTTTGTTTTTTGGTTTTGGTTTTTTTTTTTTTACTCTTTGAAATAAAGACAAGAAGGGGGGGAAAAGGTGTGGTTTTTCATAATATACTGTGAATATAATAGTGGAAATTTAAGTACTGTGTTCAAGAAATTGTGTTCTCCTTGGTGTTTTATAAAAGAAATGAGTAACAATCTCTTCACCTTTTTAGGTTTATTATTTCTGAGTGGTCTGTCAAGTTACAACCTGGGATTTCTATGTCTTGTCATTGCTATGGATATTTCTTGTGCACAAACAGAATAACCCAAATGAATTTTAGCATATAGAAATTAGCAAAAGTATTTAAAGCCAGTTTTCATGGTAGTGTAACTGACAGGTTTCTTAAACTTGATAGACATGGAGGAAGAGTTCTACATTCCAGTGTAAGAATTCAGTTGGTAGGGCTTTAGTATTTCCTGAAGCTAGTATTCAGAGACAATTTCTGCTGGTCTCTAGATACGAATTTCACTGTAGCATTAATGCTGCTTTTACAGTACAGCTTTGTGGTTTTCTGTGTGTTCAGGTATATTTTTGGTATTGTTATAACACTTTTTCATGATAAGTCATCAAAAAGCTCCTTGTAAGAGTTAATGAGATGTGCTTTTGTATGGATGAATAAAATTGATATGAACACACTTGATATTAAGGCCTTTTTGATCTTGACATTGTAGTAGCAAGAATGCTGTTTTACCAAATTACTGAATTTCAGTTGTTAGCTAAATCTGAGGCTAGGAGACAGAAACAATCGGTATAAATCACTAGTAGACATAGCACTCTGGAGAGATCTCTATTCCAGGCTTAATATATGCTACATTTTAGTTGGAACAGATGGTTTGACAGGTTCTTGTCCAGTTCTTTACTTGTTTATCCCTTTGCTCATGCTCTCGCTTGCTCTCTTTCTCAAAGTTATTACTTAGGCTAGTAAGACACTTAGTGCAATCCTCTCAAAAACTGAGAGCCCAGCAAATTGGTAGTCTCTCTCGGTGTAATTGTGTTTCCTGAGGCTGGGCTCACTCCATGTGAAATTGAGGAACATGCACGTCTTCTAGCAAATACTGAAATTTTATCCAAGGATATATTCAGGTGGGTTAGACTTAGACAAACTAATGTGCTCTGAAAGCAATGTGTTGGTAGTTTTGAACAATTGTAGCATGAGTACACCTTTCTGGGATTCTTGGAACCAAGAAATTGTAAATTATGTCTTATTACTGCTGTATTGTAGTGTAATTATAGATCATACCAAGTAAGGCGTGCAGCATATGAGGACACTTGCCTAACAAATGTTGTGTCAGTGCCCAACAATATATTTTTCTTCATTGATCTTGACAGCCGTAAAATGCAAACTGGAATGCAGCTGTAAGGCAGTGGAGCCATCCATAAGCTGGTCAGCCTCTGATGCTGCTGGATGGGTGGAGACATTCCAAGCTCCTTTACTTTCCTATATGCATTCCTGAAATGGCAGTCAGTGGAAAGCGTGGCATAAGAGTAGCAGCATTCCTCAGCTGTTTCCTTTCTAGTAATTTCAAGTGTGTAAGATAGAACAAGAAGGCAAAAGATGATCACAGTACTTGGGGGGGAGGGGGCAGAGCATTGTTGTTTTGTTGTGGGTTTTTTTGGGGTTTTTTTTTGTTTGTTTGGTTTTTTTTTAAATAATTGTTTTGACAAGACCTGGTACCCAGATCTTGTGTTTCAGTTGTTGAGCGCACTGAATCCGCCACTGTGCTTATCCTGGAAACACTGAATCTTTTCGGGCTCATTGACAAAACCAAAATTAGAGCAATATGATGAAGTCTTTGAACAAGACTGTTTCCCATTTATGCCTGCGTGGTGTTAGCACTTACCCCATTAACAATATATTTGTTAGGCTAATGGCTTCTAAAGGTCTGTTAAACAGAGTGAAGTGTGGAGTTGGGTTTAAGAAGAGGGTGAAACCCCTGAGAATCTTGACCAGTAAATGTAGCCTCATTTTGTTTTGGGCCTACACATAGAAGTAGGTTTATCTTCAAGACGCCAAGTAAATACTTGCTATACTACTGTAGTTTCTGAATACTTAAATCTGGTGTATAACTAGCACATAGCCATAGATTTTAGCACTAAATTATCTGGTAAGCTATGGTTGTTAGAAATGGTCCTAGCCCTAAAACATTCAAAAGGGCCAAGTCTCACTGTTATATTTTCTTAGTTTTTATTTTTAGTTCATTCTGAAATACTCTTTGATTGATTTTCCCATGTTATGATTGTAGTTCAGGGTCTTGAGTTGCAACTATGAAAGCTTGCTTTCATGTGATCAGTTAGCCAGCCAGTGGTGATTATTAGACAAGTTTTAGTTCTGGGGTGATTATTTAGTTTTGGAGTTTCTGTTCCACCACCCTGACTGTGAAGCTGGAAGAGTAACTGGAGTCTTCTGTATATATACTTCTTGAGTATTTGAGGTTTCTTGTACATCAGGGAATTAACTGCAAGTGTTGGCTTTGTGTTGTGGTTCACATCTATCTATCTATCTATATTAACTTTTTTTTCCAGTTTCCTAGGGTTTTCTTTTTTTTCTTTGTGTTCTTTCACTGAAGGACTGAGATGAATGTTAACATGAAACCTGCTTGTTAGTAGTTCTAACAAATCTCCAAACTTACAGGATGAACCTACCTTACTAGTTTTGTTAAAATTTCACACTTAAAGCAAGTATTTGTCTAAGGCAAAATAACAATATCTTCATCTGGTAACCAAGGTGAGCACAGCTGACAAGCATGTACACTGTATGTGTGTGGTCACTACTGCCTTCTAAATCAGTTAACTTTGATGAAGCTTTCACTGAGGAGCTGCATTCCTCTGTCAAATCCGGGATCCTTGTGGGCCCCTTTTGAAACTGGAATACCATCTCAGACTTACGGCTTTGGAACTTTCAGCTTACAAATATCCTGAAATTTGCTTGAGTGTTCTTGACTGAAAACCTACGCTTTTGTTACTGAAGTGGAAAAGTTGTTATTTTAAGGCTGCAAAGCATGTTGGCCCAAGTTTTAACAAAAATGTTGTTGCTTGCAATGTATTTGCAAATAGCTGCAATTAAACTTGAATAAGTGGGTTTAATTAAGTGAGTAATCTTAATGAAATAAAGTAGTTTTCTGAAAGTGTGCCTCCCTATCCCAGAGATGAAACAATCTGAAACTACTTGGTTATTTCCTCAATCAGTATGAATTACGACTACTATTCCTGTATTCTTTAAAATACAAGTAACCCTGCTTATTGTTGCAGCATTAAGTTGTTATTTTTTTTATTTAGTTATGAAAAGTCAGTGCTCTTAAACTTGTTTTGCTAATCTGTTATTTGGCAGTATTTTAAACATGGTGCGTTAGGTGCTGAACCTGCTGAAAATTTGGGAAAAATTAATTACCTTGGGTTTTATCCGAAATGAAGATTGAAAATTGGGGTGCCAACGTTGTGTCTGCAGGCCAAATGTGGACTCCTGTTAAATAATCTCATTTCTATCAAATCAGATAAAACAATGTCTATAGAAAGCTTGCCAAACCTCACAGTTTGCTGCCACTTTTATTTTATTCAGCTACTGTAGCAAATTGAATTATTTTAGGTCCTATTGTTTTTTATGAGGAGCCTGCACTTCATCTTCTCAGTACAAATTAAAAGTTTAATGCTTACCTCTGAAGGAAAAATTTTTGTGTAATGTCAGTTTCTTGGTTTCTGAGTATAGCAGAGCAAAAGGTGTGAGTTGTGCTAGCACTGGGACTGTCAGTGGGTTTTTGTTTATCAACTTCTCTGGACATGGCTTTCTGGTCACTCATTTTCTACTTCCTTGGAGACAGCTTGGCCAAATGCTTGGCACTTGTCTCGCTATAGCTATGCTTGTATGTGTGTAATAGCAGTAGTGAATGCTAATGTTTGTATGTCACAGTGCTTGTCAGGTATTTGTACACTTAGGAAGAGAAACAGCTTTCCTCCATCTCTGCAGAGGAGTAACTTAACAGGTCTAGTAGCTCTTGTACTTAACAGTTCTTATAGACTTATAAAATATTGAAGGCAGGCTTTGGCTTCATCTATCAAACATGACTCCAAAGAAAGCTCATGAAGTTACTGTAGAAACAAGTTTTACCTATAGCTCTAGGTAAATACAGCAGTGGTGATTTAAAAACTACCATTTCTAAGGAAAATAGGGAACAACTTGGTGTGAATGGCAGAAGATACATTACATATTTTGTAAAGTGTTTTATCAGTTATCCATGTGGGATCTGGTGGTGGGAGAGCTCTTTCTCAATTTTTTTCTCAGCAATTGAAGATGTTGCTGTACTCTGTGATAGTAAAACCATGTTGATTGCAATTATAGCAAATAGCATTTGCAAGCTCAAGTAGCTGTTAAGACGTGACTGCTGCAGAATTTTTTGCTGCAAGGAGCCTAACCTTGTGAGAATCACTGTACCTGTGAACAAAGTGTCATAGCTTTCTGGAGCCTAAGCATTAGTAGATTCTATGGCATAAGGGACATGGAAACAGAAGTTTTTCTGGATATGTATGAAGCAGTTCCCTAGGGAAGATCAACAGCTTCAGTTTGACTTAAAAAACTTTACAAAAGCCAGGAAAGGCTGCTAAAACAAAATGTGTGATTAATAAAATGGATTTCAAAAGCTGTTGCTGTAATTAATGGGTTGGCATCCTTTTTTAGAGTAAGACACTTGCCATGTCAGATGTGTATGCTGGATTAAAACCTAAAACCAAGAAAGCTCTGGCATAGAAAAGCTTGCATGATAGCAGTCCTATTAAAAATACTTTTTCTTTTAAGTTTGTTTTTAGGGTTTTTTGTTGGTTTTCTTGTGTGTGTGTTTTTTTTTTCCAAAACACAGCATATAAATAAAAGCATCAGTAAAAGTTGAAGGCATGCTAACTATGGGGATTCAAAAAAAAGACCAAATAGCACTTAAAAGTAACTTTCTATTAAGAAACCTTGTCATCAGAGCCATAGCTTCTTCAGTGACATCATTAAATGTCAACTACACAGAGATATGATTCAAGTGTTTGCTTGAAGAGCTGATGCGTAATTTCCCCCGTTTGGGAGATCCTCCAAGGGCTTTGTATATCAACAGCTGCTTACCTGCACATATTCTTAACAAGTGCTTTGTCTTTTCAAGACAAAGTCCTGTGATATCATTTAAAAGGCTTTGTTCTTTAATTTCTTCTAGGATTTTGAACCCTTTTAATTTCTTCTCTGTAATTATCTAATTTTATTTATATTGCCAACTTAAATGACTTAAATATGGGAGGATTTTCTGGGTGTTTTTTTCCCTGTTCATTTTGTTTTGTTACGTTTCACTGCTGATAATGTATTTGATAACATGCTTTTCATTCTGTTAATACTTGGAGGGTGCTTATGGAGAATTTAAACAATTAACAGCCTAAATCAACTGGTTTGGACTGCTTCATTGCAGCTTAAACTCCAAATATTACTTGGGTTTTAAACTTTAAGTCAGAACCTTCAGTTTTTAAAACAAAAATGGTTTAAAATCTGGCTTCAGCTGTTTTGCAGTTGAGCTCACGGTAGGCTGTAAAGCTGAGGAGTGTCACTTAACTAGGAGTGATATCACTAACTTTTTGTCAAAACATTTCTGCACTTATCTTTTGGTAGCTGTCTGTGATTCATGAGACCCGTATTACACTGTACAGTTGCATAAGTTTCTCTTTTTAAGAAGTTCTGCGACCTAGATGAAGGTGGGCATAGGGAAACACAGGGTAAAAAATAATCTGATCCTAAGATAGAACAGTGACAGAGGTAGGAATTTTTTTAATCCAAGTAAATTGCCCCCATTTCTCTTTTTCTGTCCTCCTGTCTCCTTGCTCTACTTGTGTTACAGAAACTGGATTTTTGACAATCAAATCCATTTGCCTCATAGCTTTTAATAAATAAGCAGCATTGGTTGGTTATTGGAGCTTTTAGAGTTATAAAAGCAGTCTCCAAATTCAAGTCTTCACCTGTAGAGAGCTTAACAGGGTGCTGGTGTTTGTAGAAACCCAGCATGTGCCCTACTTTGATTTCTTTCTCCAAGAAAGGTCTGATGAGGGTTGGTTCCTTTAGTACTATCAGCAACCAGTGAGACACATGATGTTTACATCTCTGCTTTTCCTCTTCCTCTTTAGGATACCTGATAGGACTATCCATCCCTCCAAACCCACGAGTGCACTATAAATTTCTCTCTTTGGAATGTTTTAACTTTGCTTAATGCAGGGAATTGTAGAATATAAGGAATTGTTCCTCTAAAGCCAAGCATGTAAACCAAAGATTTCCATATACTTTGACTTTTGTCAGCCTTAGAGTGTAGATTGTGAAATGCTTCTGACACTTTGGTGACTCGTGATTCACTGAGAATATTATGACTCTGTTAAGGTATTTACCTTCTTAAACGCAATTATTTTTCATAGAATGTTAAGGGTTGGAAGGGGCCTTAAAGATCATCTAATCCCAACCAAACCCCTGCCATGGGCAGTGACAGCTCCCGCTAGACCAGGTTGGTCAAGGCTGTATCCAGACTGGCTTTGTTGTTAACAAAAGTAACACTGTTGTTAGGGCTGGGTCATCCACAACTTCCCTGGGCAACCTGTTCCAGTGTCTCGCCACCTTCACAGTAAAGAATTTCTTCTACTATCTAGTCTAAATTTCCCTTCTTCCTATTGGTACCCATTGCTTCTGGTCCTGTCACTACAGTTCCTGCCAAGTAATCTTTCTCCGGCTTCCCGGTAGGCCCCCGTCGGGTACTGGAAGATTGCTATGAGGTCTCCATGCAGCCTTCTCTTCTCTGGGTTGAACAGCCCTGATTCTCTCAGCCTGGCTCTGCGGGGGAGGTGCTCCAGTCCTCTTCTCATCTTCATGGCCCTGCTCTGGACTTGCTCCAGCAGTTTCATGCCCTTATTTTGAGAGCATCAGAGCTGTAAACAGCACTCCATGTGGGGTCTCACAAGAGCAGAGCAGAGGGGGAGAATCTTGGCCTGCTGGCCACACTCCTTTTGATGCAGCTCAGGGTATGGTTGGCCTTCTGGGCTGTGAATTGTATGCTGACAACTCATGTTGAGTTTTTCATCAAACATCATCCCCAGTTCCTTCTTCACAGAGCTGCTCTCAATCATCTCTCTGCCCAACCTGTAGGTGTGTCAGGGTGAAGTCCAGTTTTAGTAATGCTCTGGCTCTAGAAGTTGCATATAAGAATCTGTCTTAAAGTCTTAGATTAAGATGCAGGTAGTACATCCAGTTTAGGCACAGTGTGGTGGTGGGGGGTTCTGCAATTTTCTTGCTTTCTGAATATAGGACTTAAAGTTCTAGACAATGCAGTGGCTTGAATTTTACCAATTGGTGGAACCTGACTCCATGATAAATGCTTGGAAAGAAGTTATTAACCACTTCAGTCAGTATTGCAAAAAGTTGTCAATTTCTTAGAGGGGTTAAGTATGATTCCCTCCTTGCCTGCAACACTGTATTCATACAACAGCAACACTGTTGCCAGTACTGATAAAGTTTAGCATAGAATGAGGAATGGAGGGAAGTTCTTCCTAATACATGATCACAGAATCAACTAGGTTGGGAAATACCTTTGAGGTACAACCTATGACTATAAACCACCTTGTCAACTAGACTGTGGCACTAAGTGCCACATTCAGTCTTTCCGTAACACCTCCAGGGACAGTGACCTCACCACGTCCCTGGGCAGCCCACTCCAATGCCCAGTGACACTTTCTGTGAGGAATTTCTTCCTAATGTCCAACCTAAACTTCCACTGATGCAGCTTAAGTCTGTGTCCTCTTGTCCTATTGCTGGTTGCCTGGGAGAAGAGACCAGCTCTCACCTAGGAGAGGAGGCTACAGCCTCCTTTCAGGTGGTTGCAGAGAATGATGGGGTCTCCTCTGAGCCTTTTCTCCAGGCTAAACATCCCCAGCTCCCTCAGCTGCTCCCCTTAGGACTTGTGTTCCAGACCCTTCCCCAGCCTTGTTGCCCTTCTCTGGACATTCTCCAGCATCTCAGTGTCCTTCCTAAATTGAGGGGCCCAGTGCTGGACGCAGCATTCAAGGTGTGGCCTCACCAGTGCTGAGTACAGGGGAAGAATCACTTTCCTGATCCTGCTGGCCACACAATTCCTGATACAGGCCAGGATGCCATTGGCCTTCTTGGCCATGTGGGCACAGCTGGCTGCCAGCTGCTGTCAGTCAGTACCCCCAGGTCCCTTTCTGCCTGCCTGGTGTCCAGCCCCTCTGTCCTCAGCCTGTAGTGCTGTGTGGGGTTGTTGTAGCCAAAGTGCAGGACGCAGCACTTGGTCTTGTTGAACCTCATACCACTGGATTCAGCCCATGGATCCAGCCTGTCCAGGTCCTTCTGCAGAGCCCTCCTACCCTCCAGCAGATCAACACTCACACACAACTTGGTGTTGTCTGTGAATTTCCTAATGGTAGACTCAATCCCCTCATGCAGATCATCAATAAAGATATTAAATAGGACGGGGCCCAACGCTGATCCCTGGGGGACACCACCAGGGACCGTCCACCAACTGCATGCAGCACCATTCACCACTCTTTGGGTCTAGCCATCCAGCCAGTTCTTAACCCAGCAAAGGGTGCACTTGTCCAAGCCATGGGCTGCCAGCTTTTCCAGGAGTATGCTATGGGGGACAGTGTCAAAGGCTGATGAGTAGCAGAGTAATGGGGTCTTCTGGAATAACTAGGGAAAGGTAATGTGTCTGCCCCATTTTCTGCAAGGGGGGTGGAGGGACTGAGTAGCCTTCAATTTGAAAGTTACACCGAGCAGTGTCTAAACTGAAAAATACAGCAGGGCTATAATATACTGGCTAAATGGACTGGTCTGTCATGATAGGAGAATCTTCTCTTTAGCCAGCAAGGGGTGAGTTTCTGCAATTGCGTCAGTGGTCTGGCTACTTTTCTATCTTGGATTTGAATGTGTACTCTGAGGCTTCTTTAACCTGAGGCTTTTGACTTGTCATCAGGTGTATCCCTTTGTCTCTGTCACAGGTAATGTCCAGAAAAGCAAGAATCAAAGGGAAGTGCTGCATCTCGCTGAAATAGTGCTAAAGGTCAGATTGAACTGGTTATGGTAGAGGTTGTAGGACTTGAAGTGTTGAGGAAACCTTACTGAAAACTTTTTTCTGAAGGTGCTGTAATTACAAGCAGCTGTGGTCAGGAAAAATTACGTTTTTGCAGCAGAAATAGATATCTTTTATATGCAAGTTATCAGAAGGTTATATAGATTAGAGCAAGCTCGCAATGATTTGATTGTTTACTTAGCTTTAGAAGTATTTGGAGATGTCAGACTTTCAGATCTATTTCACTTAAAGAAATTTTCATTTCTACCCCAAAGAGTGGTAGCATGTTTTTAAAACAGGCTGCTGTGATGGTTATGGTGTAAGTGTATATATTTTCTCTCCTTCCACTTCAAGTGTAAGTTATATTTTTTGGTTAATAATTCTTAACATTGAGTGGGTTGTCTTTGCAGTTACGAGGTGTTTTCATGTCGTATAGTGATGCATGTGATATCCTGTGTGTTCAGGGTTGAATAGGAAGGTGTGCTCTAGAACCTTTGGATGTGTAGTAGTGATGTAATTAATCTGTAATATCACCAGGTCTTCATACTATTTTTACTAGAGTTTACAGTTACTAACAGGTGCGCTTAGCTGATTGACAGTGCTCTTCAGCCGTAAAACAAAGAGCTAAAATTTTGGCTTTAATTACGTCTCTGAATCTTGATGCAATAAACTTTTGCAGCATTCTTGTTGAGCTTGG
>VZRQ01000586.1:561465-671229 GCA_013397975.1 Machaerirhynchus nigripectus
AAGGTAATTTTTCTCCAACTTTTAAACATTTTGGCTTTTTTTTTTTTTTTGAAACAGGAATGCTGTCATATGAAATTATCTGATCCTGCATAATGTAAATTTTTTTTTGTACTACTGTGTTGACACATTTAATGTAATAGCTATTAAAGAAAAGAAATGTGATCTTGCTGTTCGAAGACTTTATTTCTAATGTGACAGAGAGGGTCTTTCAACAGTCTCTAATTTTCTTATTAAGTTTTCATTTATATAAAGCCAAAATCCTAACGTAATGAATTAAAACTACATGGTTACCTTCATGCATATGAGATGGTATAAGTTAAGATCCTTGGTGGTAAAAAGATCTAAAAGTTGGGTCTCTAAAATCCATCCAAGAGGTGATAAAACTGTTGCTATGTGTTACTTGTGGGCAAAAAAGGAATGTGTTAAATTTTGTATATTGGTATTAAAGTATTCTAAAGAATTTTTTTAAAGTAGATGGGCTGCAACTCCTGCTTCACCCTCATTTTAATTGTTAATTTCAGAAAATTTTATCTTGCTTTAACTGTAGTTCTGTAGTGGTGATGTTCTGAACATGCTTAGACTTAAAACATCCAATAAAAACAAAGTAGCTTGCAGTACTGGAAAAAATGACTCAGTACAGTTGAGAACAGAAATTAGCTAAAAGGCAAACAGTAACTCTTAAAACAGAAGCTAAGTTTAAGCACTTAATAAATGAGGTTGAAGATCATTCTGTTCTTCTGGTTTGCCAGTTACACGAGTGCTTCAGTCATAGTGTCCATGTGTCATTTTTACTAAAATTTCCCAATTTTATCTAATAGATGTCATACTTTGATATGCTACGATTGGTCTACTACTATTTTAGTTCCAGAACCATACAACAACACAGTACACCGTACAGTCATCTGAGATAAAGGTACAGTTTAACTGAGGAAACTCATACTGCATGCTTATAAATGACACCTGAAAAACAAGGGTGGTGCCAGTTTGCTTGTCTTCTGCCAATAGCTGTGTGCTTCTTTGGAGTAATGAGGAGGTTGCTGGTGACACGAGGGCTATCACCTGTTCAGCTTCTCTAGTACTAGTCTGCATGCGAGAGTTCTGAGATGTGGATCAATTCTCAAATGAAAGAAATAAGCCATTTCATTATGAGCAAGACAAATCATATATTGCAGTTCCATATTTAACCTTCATGTAGACCTCATATCTTGAGTTCAAGACGTTAAGTACAGGGTAATTTTGAATATTAAGCATTAATAGGGAAGATTGCTGTAATTAGGGAGTCATTACTTCATAGTTGTGAGTGAGGCTAGCTCGTAGATGTCTCATATAAAGAATGATATTAATCAAATCAACAGACACAGCAGAAATTCCTAATGAAACAGTGGCTTCACTTGTGCTAGGCTTTGTACAGATCTCTGGAGACATCGTTCCTGCTCTACAGTCCATCATAGTGGAAGATGTGAATGAAGTTTGGGGAGGAAAACCACAGTCAAATACATGAAATATACTCGCTTGCATGTTAATGTTTGATTCTTTTTGAAGAAAAATTATTTTTTTACTTACTATACCATTTTGTCAAACATAGGTTTTACTTCTTTTGTATCTGTAACTGGTGAAGTGAGGGGCACTATAGCAGTAATCGGGGGGGGAGAGGGGGAGTTTTCCATGGTTCCTGGGCTGTTTGGTGTTTGCTTTGTGGTGTTTTGTTTGTTGTTTAACTTACCTGATTACTTTGAGTAGGTGGGTAGACATAATTAATCAGAACTTCTTTAGGGTAATTTTACTCCAACTTGTAAACATTTTGGCTTTTTTTTTTTTTGAAACAGGAATGCTGTCATATGAAATTATCTGATCCTGCATAATGTAAATTTTTTTTTTTACTTCTTTGTTGACACATTNGTTTTCATTTATATAAAGCCAAAATCCTAACGTAATGAATTAAAACTACATGGTTACCTTCATGCATATGAGATGGTATAAGTTAAGATCCTTGGTGGTAAAAAGATCTAAAAGTTGGGTCTCTAAAATCCATCCAAGAGGTGATAAAACTGTTGCTATGTGTTACTTGTGGGCAAAAAAGGAATGTGTTAAATTTTGTATATTGGTATTAAAGTATTCTAAAGAATTTTTTTAAAGTAGATGGGCTGCAACTCCTGCTTCACCCTCATTTTAATTGTTAATTTCAGAAAATTTTATCTTGCTTTAACTGTAGTTCTGTAGTGGTGATGTTCTGAACATGCTTAGACTTAAAACATCCAATAAAAACAAAGTAGCTTGCAGTACTGGAAAAAATGACTCAGTACAGTTGAGAACAGAAATTAGCTAAAAGGCAAACAGTAACTCTTAAAACAGAAGCTAAGTTTAAGCACTTAATAAATGAGGTTGAAGATCATTCTGTTCTTCTGGTTTGCCAGTTACACGAGTGCTTCAGTCATAGTGTCCATGTGTCATTTTTACTAAAATTTCCCAATTTTATCTAATAGATGTCATACTTTGATATGCTACGATTGGTCTACTACTATTTTAGTTCCAGAACCATACAACAACACAGTACACCGTACAGTCATCTGAGATAAAGGTACAGTTTAACTGAGGAAACTCATACTGCATGCTTATAAATGACACCTGAAAAACAAGGGTGGTGCCAGTTTGCTTGTCTTCTGCCAATAGCTGTGTGCTTCTTTGGAGTAATGAGGAGGTTGCTGGTGACACGAGGGCTATCACCTGTTCAGCTTCTCTAGTACTAGTCTGCATGCGAGAGTTCTGAGATGTGGATCAATTCTCAAATGAAAGAAATAAGCCATTTCATTATGAGCAAGACAAATCATATATTGCAGTTCCATATTTAACCTTCATGTAGACCTCATATCTTGAGTTCAAGACGTTAAGTACAGGGTAATTTTGAATATTAAGCATTAATAGGGAAGATTGCTGTAATTAGGGAGTCATTACTTCATAGTTGTGAGTGAGGCTAGCTCGTAGATGTCTCATATAAAGAATGATATTAATCAAATCAACAGTAGGCTTCTTCTTTCCTTGGATTCTTGTTTAATTCAAGCTGTTCTAACTACTTTAGCTTTGCCCAAGCTAAAACTAATAAATAGAATGTTCTACCTAAACTACATAGTTATATTCTGCAGTGTTACATTCTTGCTAGACCTGTAGTTAGACATGTAGCAGGTACCTACCAAAATAATACCTGGAACTTATGTTGTAATGCACATTGCAATTAGGGAGACATTTATTTTACAGATACTTCTTTTGTTACCTCTGTGCTCCCTAAATATGCTTCTAAATAGCATGGCAGGAGCTAACTCCTGATTTTATGACATCCAAATGAGCTCCAAATTACAGAAAACTGGCTTTGTCATCAGGCTTCTCAAGAGGAAGTCAAAATTAAACACAGAATCACTTTTTTTCAAGGTGATGATCCTCAGTTTTACACTTTTACCTTCCCACATCTAATCTTTGACGGCTCCTGCATGAATGCTGTCTCCATTATGCAGATGGCTTAAGGCACAAGCATGTATAAGTTTCTTCCCAAGATAGCATTAGGTTCCCAAGTAAGAATGGGGGAAGTTCTGGAGCAAGGGCTTTGGTGTACCTTTATAGGCATTGGCTACATTTGAGTCCATCAAGAGTTTTCTAATCTCATTGTTTGAGTCCACAGACACCTGAACGCAGCAATTTAAACATGGGGAAAATGAACACAGTGTACCCTTTTTTTTGCTGTCCTGTTTGCGATAATATCAATTCAAGTTACACTTTGTTAACACTTCGTTAACTTCTTCACCAACTATGGGTGATCACTTTTAAGAAATTTATTAATCAATCAAATAAAGAAATTTATTAATCAATTAATCAATTGTGTAAGAAACAATGATAATTTCTTTACAAGTCTTTATAGGGCTCTACTGTAGACAGTAGTGAACAACAGACTCAAGACCTGGAGCTTGCTTCTACTCCTGAAAACAAACTCCTGTACATTACCACAACTTCAGTAGAATTATCCGTAAGCCTTGCAGATTTGTGGCTAAACCCTACAGCCCTTGGTATAATTTGAGCATCCTTTTTCAGTGCTCAAGTTTAAAATTTTATCTTCTAGATTCTCCAGAACTATAGCTATAACATCAACATGTTTCTAGGTTTTCCCTATCTCTGTAACAATTAACAACTCATATCTAAGCACAGAGTTTGCATCTGTTTTAGCTAAATGAGTTGCTTAGCAAGAGGAACGATCTATGGTAATACCTAAACCTGTTTTACAGCAGTACTTATGAAAGTACTTTTTCTGGTCTATTAGATAATTATATACTCTGCTTTTGGAATAGTGTGGTTAAATGCAAACCCTAGAGCAGCAAGATGGTGTAAGTGTATTTTGTGTCACCATTGTTTTTGCTTGCCATCTTCATGTGGGACAGCTTTGGGTTTGACACAGCTCAGTTTTATTCAGCTTGGTTAATGACCTTATCCATTCATAAATGTGTGGGTGTCCTGTTGCTTTTCATTAAGGCTGTGGGAATTGATTCTCATAACCATTTTCTTCTGAAACTCAACATGTACATTGATTTTGGTGCAAATATATGTATTTGATTGATGAGTATGTCAATAAAATGGTGTTGTATGAAGATACAAGGAACACCTGCGAAGTTACTGGACGTTTCTTGACCAGAAAGTGACTTGATTTGGATTCAGCTAGTCTGGATATGAACGTTTCTTTCTTCACTTTGAGCTCAGAAAGTGAGCGTTGCATCCTGCTATGGTATCTTCTTTCACAACTGTCCTCTGCAGTTGAGATGCAATTTTGTGATTAAAAGGAGGATGAGCACTGCCCCAACATGTGTTCAGGGTCAGCTGTTTGTAGGTTTCCAAAGAATGCTTGTTTACCTTTGTGGTCTTAATAGGCTTAAAACTTCAGAATTGTCACATATTAAAACTTTTAATTTTCCCTGACCTGATTTCCCATTCTTTTTCTAAATGATCATAAAGACTGGTGGGCTGAATTTTGTTATTATTAAATTACCACCTCTTCTCACTATTCCTAGGCAGCAGGAGTGGAATGAGGAACTGGGAAGATATGAACTGATACTAAAATTTTTAGCTAGTGACTGGATAAGAAGGCCTAGAGTGACTGTGCAGCTTCAACTCCTGTTTGTGTAGGGCCCCACGTCTTCTGCACTGCAGCTTAAGATGTTTAATTGCAAAGTATGTGACTGTTTTATCTACCTGTTCGTCTCAGACATTAGTGATTTCCATGGGAAGAAAGTAAGCTATAGCCCAGACTAACTTGGAAAAGCAAAAACTCACCATCTCATTTCCTTCTCCTTCTTGCTCACTGGCACATTACAGAGGAGTGCTTGTGATATTCGTATGTCTGCAGCATGCTACAATTGTGTCACATCTTTTGCCGAGCCTAATTTCATCTAATGAGTAAGTCCTCAGCAGAGCAGTAGTAGGTATTTTCTGTGCCGTTCCTGAAGCCAGGAGTGTTAATGCTATATTGCTTCAGTTTTATGCAGTGCGTTATATTTAGTGCATGACTGATAGGGAGTGACTTCGATTCTAGAAGTGTATCAATATAGTCCTTTCAAACAAAAGCTCAGCATCCCAGCTGAGGCATCCCACTGAGGCAATCTCTTCGCTTAAAGATTTCTTCTAAGGAAAGCCCATATATGTGTCTTTTTGAGTCTAAGACCACGTAAAATGTGCTTTTAGCAAGTTGATACCCTGCAGAGCAAAAATATAGTTGTAGCTACTCTAAAGTTACCTGAAGTAGCTTGTTATAAATACACATTTTTCTGAACTAAGAATGCATTTACTTTAGATGCGGTATAGATACTGTGAACTACCGTGCTGTCGTTATTATAGACTAAAAGCCTACTTAAGCACAAGGAAGCAGCTCCTGTACATTCCCATGCCCATTCACTCTTCTGTAGGGAAGTTTAATTTGTTCACTTGTCAAGTCATGTTGTAGATGAGCTGAGTGCAGTAATTTCTAAAATACTGGTATAAGAACTAATTTAGCAGTCCTTTAAATTGCTACTTAGGTCAACCCAGTGACACGATCTTGAGAACTAGTCTTAGCTCTCCTCTGTGGATAAAATTACATAAATTTACAGCTTCTTAAAGAATCTTTTTAATTTGGGGGAATGTTAGCCAAATGAATTCCAAACTTGAGTAGAGATGGCTCTTTGTTCACAATCTGGCATATAGGTTGCAAATGTGTTTAGCCTCGGGGTCAAATTTAAGATCAGACTGAAGTTTCATCTTTTACACAAATGCAGTTGTAATTTTTTTGTATTTTTACCATGGTCACATATGTTCTCAGTTGCTATAATAAAACTGGTTCTGGGTGCTGTTTGGCTACACATCGCTTAGTTTTTTTACTTCGTTTTTTTATTAGTGTCTTTGTTAGATGGAGTATATTCGCTGAGGTGCAAAAAGGCAGCTAGGTCTGGCATTTACTGGAAGAAATAGTTCTGTTCAGATTGTGTTAATCTACAAACATATTTTTTTGTCCTTAGGAGTCAATAGACTATGTTGGTTGAAGAATTATATTCTAGTCCTAGCTAAAGCAGGTGCAAAATGTCCTAGTTAATTCAGCAGATCTGGTAGTCTGGTATACAGAATACTCTGAGGTTTGGATGCCTGTTTGAAGAGGAAGCCCAGTACTGACTAAACTATGCACTGTATTGGGAAGATTGACCTTTCATAAAGCATTGATCCATACTGTGAAATTCTTATCTAAAAAGATTAATGCAAATATTAAGTGGAGGTAGTATATAAAAAGTATGGCAGAGTTCTCTGGAAATTTTGAGACTGTGTTAGAAGTGTTGCTTCCCAATGTTTAAGTGCTTGATTCCTTCTGAAAAATAAACCCTAGAGCTAAGAATATACTGTTGTTGTGCTGGCACATACCTATAACTGCAGCTTTTTGTATTCCTGTATTTACCTGTCTAAACCTGAAGTTCGTATCTATTTCTTTCTTGCCCCTTCTTCTAAACTGATGCTTCCTTCCATTGTCCTGAAAGCTCCCTTGCCCTTCTCAAGTGGAAGCCGTGCAGTCCTCTCTGTTTTACAGCCCCATCTGTTCAAGAATGTTGCTTTCTTCAGTTCTCCCTGTCCTTTCTCTGTAGACTGTGTATTACCATCTCCTTATAAGCACTTGCTTGTTAGAGTTATTCTTGTTGGAATCTAGGCTACAAATAATCTTCCCATGCAGCAAGTTGCTGCCTCTGATAAATGCAGGCTGCAGCCAGTGGCTGGCAGGGAGATTCATTTGCTGTCAGATCCCTGAATTAGGCTTTTCTGGTACTTTTCATTTGCACTAGAATCAAGGAAGTTGTGTTTATGAATGCTGCCTGCAGTTTTGAAATTGATCTGGTCTTAGTATTATGTAAAGAAATGCATTCATTTGAATGTTAAGCTGTAGATTCTTCTGGAAGGCTACTTGCATGAGCTCAGTTAAGGCAAAAATAATGCTATATGTGTAAGATTTAATTCTAAAGTGTCTTTAAAATGTACTGCAAATGTTCATCTTAACTGTGATATATAAACTAAATAGACTGCATGGATAGATTTGTGTAAGCATTTTCCATGGGAATCCCAGTGCCTTATATGGTCAACTTGCTTTGTAGTGTTCCAGTGAAATGAAGGCAGCCATCCAGCAACAGGAAAAAAAAAAAACAGCCCAGCTGGCTTTAGCTTTGTCTATAATACCCTCTTTCTTGGCCTCCTTCAGTAGCACAGTAGCTAATTATTAAAACTGAAAATGCAGCAAGAGCTTGTGTAGCTGCTAGAAGAAATTTCTTTTGTGGCAATGAGTCTATACTAAAGATATAAATAATTTAATAAAGGGTAGTAGCATATTGATAATACTGCTTTGTTGCATTATGCACTTTTGCCATCATGTAAGCTGCTGTGCCTCTACCCAAGCTTGCTGTAAAGTGGTCATAATTCCAGTAGCTGTTACAGAGCAGAATAGAGGGGGAGAATCCCCTCCGTTGGCCTGCCAGCCACGCTCTTTTTGCTGCAGCCCAAGGTTGGCTTTCTGGGCTGTGAGCACACACTGATGGCTCAATGTTGAGTTTTCATCAAGCATCACCCCAAGTCCTTCTGCGCAGGGCTCCTCTCAATCACTTTTTTTGCCCACACCTGTGGGTGTGCCTGGGGTTGCCATGACCCTGGTGTAGGACCTAGCACTCCACTTTGTTGAACTTCATGAGGTTTGCATTGGCCCATCTCTCAAGCGTGTCCAGGTCCCAGTCGACGGCATCACTTCACTCAGTGTCGTGTCGTCAGTGAATGTGCTGAGGGTGCGCTCGGTCCCACTGTCGGTGTTGCTGACAAAGATGTTGAGCAGTATCTGCCCCAACTCCTGAGGGACTCCACTTGTCACTGATCTCCATGTGGACAATGAGGCACTGACCACAACTCTTACATGCAGCCATTCAGTCATTTCTTTATCCATCAAGTGATCCATTCATCAAATCCATGTCTTTCCAGTTTATACAGAGGTATATCATGCGGGACAGTGTCAAACGATTTGCATGAGTCCAGGTAGATGGTGGCAGTTGCTCTGCCTCATCTACCAATGCCATAGCCCCATCATATGCTAAGAGTTTAAATAAGCACCTTTTGAGGCTTGCATATTAAGGGATTGCATCAGAGAGATCTGGTTCAGGTTCCTCTGGAAAGGGCATCTGAGTATAGTAGCACCAGTGAGGTAAACTACCCTGTACTTAATCTCAAGTAGTAGGATGCACGGAAGCTTTACTGTAATTCTCTTTGTGGTAATTTATGTATCTATACTTTTAAAAAAAAACCCTCCTGAATGAGAGGCTAGATTGTTCAACTTAGTCATATCTCTTTATTCAGATACACAGAATCCTGTTGAATGCACAAACATCATTACCTTTACTTGTAGTCCTAATAAAAAAAACACAAGATATTTTCTATTGCAGAAAAGAAAAACAACAAAGCACTTCATCACTTACTTACTGTAATGAGAGAAATATCAGTAAAAAAGCTATAGTATTAATTAAACTTGTAGTGAAGAGGGTTTTTTCCTCTATCCCGCTGCCTGAGGCCTTTAGCATTCTTTCAGTTAATCATACAGCTCCAGCGCCTGATCTGTGTAAAAAGAAAAGGCCAGTCTACTGAGACCAGTGATAAGTCGTCTTTGCTTCTGCTGATATGGAGCATTCCACTCAGTTTTCAGGAAAGCAGCTTTTGTTTCTTGAGGTCTTTTGGTTGCAGCTTCTGCTAGCTTCATGTAATGACTTCAACTCATTGTTTTAGCAGAAATGGTGAACAGATTTCCCATATTAACGATTTTTAGTCTTGTGTTACATGGTTGTCAGTGTCATTTTATTCTAGGCTGAAGAGTTCTGTCTGTTGAGTTATTTTTCTGAGAGATAGTCCATCCCTTTGACTAAGACTCTGTATATCTATAAAGTCTGTTCTCTTACTGTTTTCAACTATGAAACTGTAAAGGAAGATGGAATTTTTTTAATACTGAATCAGATTGGCAGAAGCAAAATCTCCTTGGATGGATCTATGTTTTAATATTCTAGCATTTTGGAGTGTGATAGGATTTTTCAGAAGAAATCCTTTTTTTAGATATTTTCAGATTTACCAGAAGAGTGCTTCATGGAAAAGCTGATATCCAGCAGAATTTACCAAGACCTAAAAAAACCTGAAGTACTGTACAGTGATATATCTAAGTTAATTTTGAGTGTGATAATTCAGAGCACAGAAGCTGTACAGATGTCAGGGTGCTGTGGACTTGTAAAATTCATGTGGACTTTAGGCTGGTACTATCTGTGCTGTGACCTCTTTGCCTCCACTAGCACAGAGGAGGAAGCTGTAAGATGCAAAAATAGAGTAGGGACGTAGGAGTGAGTCAGAAGAGTGGAGGCAAAAGCAAGCTGTCAGATGTGGGCTGGCTGTCAGGATGAAACTGGGAGTTAGGAAAATTAAATGATAGTGTGGAAAAGAAAGACTGATACTGGGAATACTGAAATAATGAGACTTGGTTGATGGTGTATTAGATATCAGGTAATGAACGTGAAATCTGTACTTGGACTTAACATGCATTAACCTTTTAATTCTCTATTATGTCATCATACCTAGATTATACGGCCTCATAGAGGATTTGCTCTTGGGATAGTTCAGGACATCTGGTAAAAGATGCTGTTGCTCATGGAACTTTTGCTTTATTGGTGAGGGGGAAAACAAGAGAGTGGTGTATGGGGTAGGAGACTGCAGGGAAATCTGTAAGAACATTATGTGCTTGTGATTTTAAGTGTAATGAAAGGAAGCTTTACTTTAGGCATATGAAATAGTGTATATCCTAAAACCTCAGTTCCATGGTATTTCAAACTGTATGGTTAGGTCAGGATATGGCTTATCCCCTTTTTACCATTTGTCCCCTTATTACCTTTTTGTTTGTTTTGTTCGTTTTACAATCTGTAAAATGATAACTTTTGGGGTGGAGGTTTTATGAATCCTGTTTATGTACCTAAATGGTTGTTAAGTGGCAAGTAAGAGCACATGGGAGAGTGAGTTCTACTTGGAACAAGATTTAAGAAGTACAGGCTCAATACTGAACTGTAAAGATAAATCCATAATTTTGAATAGCCACACATAATGGAAGTACTGATCATCTCACAGATTGAACGAAACAAGTTCCTTTAGCCATAGAGAAGTAGAGATCATGTAAGACTGTACACAGGTCATAGTTTTGTGGGGCCAATTGCTTTGGCTTAGTCAGTGTTAATTAAAGCATTTCCTAGGCCTGGAATATTTGGCTGTTCAGCCGTACTATTGCTTACATATAGGTCTGTGCATAAATGAATGTCAAAGTAGAGTCCTTAGAGAAGCATACATCTCTAGCACATTTTGCCTAATTTAATAGTGAAAATTAAGCTGGCAGAACAGCTTTCCCCTCCAGAAGTTTTTTTGTAGAGATGTTCACTGTAGAGGAGGAAGAGCAAGCTCTAGGCATCAAAGGTCATCTTCTGGAATGTCAGGGAGTGGGTTTGTCTTTTCTGTACAACATGGAGTCAGTTTCTCACCATGTACTCTGAGGTATTTGGAATATAGCCCCTAGCCTGATGAATAGAGCTTTCATGAAAATAAATTGAGAACCAGTTTTCAAAACAGTTTGCATTGCAGGACCTTCCAGTTTACAGCATGAACAGTGGATGATTGAATAGTAGAGAAAGTCATGTGGGCCTTTGTCCATTTGTTTTAAATGAGAAACTTGGAAGTCTTCCCTGTCAAACCCTACCCCTGTCATTGCCACTGTTCTTCCCGTTCCAGGGCCACTGACTGGTTACCTGTCAAAACTCTGCAGTGTTTAGACTTTCCCTGTGCTCAGGCAGTATGTGTGCTTTATCCATACAGTCACATCAATTTCATTTTTTGTGGTTTTTTTTTCACTTATTTAGCATTTGTTCATAGGTATTTGTGGGCGAAATGCAGTCAGTAGAGCCAGTGTGCATTCGTATGACTGACCTTGAAGCCAGTGTGCTTTTCAGACAGGTTTTCATTTCTGTGCTCTTTAATAATAATCATCTTTAACTAGCAGTCTAATGTACAAGAAGCAAACTTTAGAACATTTGTGGTTGATTTTGTGATGACATGCATACTGCTTAGGTCAGGTATATAGCAGACTTTGGGGCTTTTGTTATTTCTTTCAAGCTGACACAGTCCTGGTAAAGAGAAGGTCAGTGTGTTTTCTGTCCTGATGCAATTCAAAGATGTCAGCAGCCTCTCTGAAGTTAAAAGTCAACAAAAATGAGTTACTGCATAACTAGAAATTTAGGCTTTTGTCCCTTTCTCTAGAATCCTTTTTAGACTGAAACTCGGAAGTGGCTGCAACTCCAGGTGCAACTAAGGCAGTAGTCTACTTTGCTGCCTTGAAAGGGTGTGCTCTTGCTTCTTCCTCCCACCATGCTGTTTTCTTTCCCTCCTCCTTTTTTGTTTATTTCAGTGGGTGGGGAGGAAGAAAAGGTTGTTTCTGCCTTGCTGGTTAGTGAATTGGCTAATGGAGAGTCTGACAAATGCTTTTGGGAGTGTGCAGTTGAGAATGAGGAGGGAGACTGGGACCTCCCTGTTTGTCAACAGTGAGCTCGTGTAGAATCATGCCCTGAGTGATTATGATTAGTGTATGTTAGCTCAAAGGAATTAGGGGTTTCTGGTTTTATAACACTACCTCCTGCAGGGAACAGATTATTGCTTGAACTCATCTTGAAACATAGAAAAGCAAATTATCCGATAGAGATGGTATTTATAAGTACTTTGAAACACTGTTGTCATCTGAATGTCATAGATTCTAAAGCAGAATATTCGGATGAGGGTCTAATTACTATCAACTGGGATACAGTTTTTGTGTAACTGCCTGAAATCAAGTGTAGCAGGGAAGGAAGATCATAAAAGCTCACTTTAAATGCTTTCCTAAAGTGTGTGTTTTTTTCAGCATTTAACTACAAGAACTTCTACCAAAGGTATATTCTCCTAATCTGTTAAAAGTGGTATTGTGTGCTGCTAAAGACAGTGAAAGAAGTACATTGGTGGCAAGTTTCTTCAGTGCATTTTCTCCTTGGAACTAAGTTCTGAGCTCCCAAAGTTTGGCATGCAGGACTGAGAAGACAGGGGTGAACTGCTGCAGCATGGGTATGAATGTATGAATTCCTTTTTCTCTGGTGAAAGTGCAGAGGACATCATGATTTTGCCATGCCGATCTTGGCGTGTATGCTGTGGGTTACAAGTACAGTGTTTTTCTCTTGCTTTGTTGCTTGGATGAAATTGCTCTTAAGAAGGTAAGCAAGAAGTAAAAAATTCAGAGTTTACTAGATTATAGGTTTGCCTTTACACATAGAGATAACTTGATTGTGAGGATCAAAGGGTCTGTAGAGGATGGGGAAGATCGAGCTGTATCCTTGCCCTGTCTGTAAGCTCTTCCCTAAAACATGTAGAGCCTTTGGGGATAGCAGGCATGACCTCTTGAGGCAGTGTGAGTTGTGCCACACAGAATAGGCGTGACCAGAGCTGTGACTTGGAGAGTCTTAAAGTCTTGCCATGTGAAATGCTGCAGATCTACTGTCTTACGTGTTTGGTGGCACTGGTGAAGGTGGTACAGCATGAATCAGAGCATACAAACAGATCTGCCAGAATGAGGCTTGGTATGGTATTGGTACTGGAGCACACACAGCAGTTTGAAGAAGAAGAAGCTGCTTTTGTAATTTACTGATGAAAAGTATAACATTTTTAGTATACCAGTGCTTCTCATATAGTGACAAAAAGTCAGCGTACATCATTCTTTACCTCTGTATCAGGGTAAATATGGAGTCTGGTTTGCTTTTCTCTTTAATGACAGGAGACCAACAGCCAACACTGGTTGCAGATGCAGTCTAGAGAACTGCTTCTCAAAAATACTCAGTGTGTGCTGGCTTTTCATGCATTGTGTGCCAAAACAGCAGAGTTAGTCTGATACTTTATGTGGTGAGGGTACACTATGACCAAAAAAATGAGAAATCTGTTTTAACTCAGGTTTGGGGAGACATACTTCAAAATTACCTTTTCTGAGGAAGCCTGTTCAGGTTCTGCACTGAAGGTGTCTTTACTAGCAAGCTTTCATGAACATTTATGAACAGTTGTTCTTAGTGGGGTAGGCTTTCATCTGGCAAGGCTACAAGCTTAAAAAGCCTCGTTGGACCCATGTGGCTTCAAACCTGTTTGCTAGTGCCCCAGATCATGGGGAGTGAGTCTTGGCTGCATTCAGTGTTGATCAGGTCTGGCTCCATGGTGCAAAAAAAGCAGCGGTGCTGTTGGTGAAGCTAAGCGAAGCTTTTGGGACAGTATAACTATGTTGACATGGTATTGCCTTCCTCCTGATAAGCCTAATGAACCTCAGTTCTCTTAGTATCTTTTCACATGGATTATTCTTTCTTTGTCAATTTTTTATTTATTTTATCCAGTATGGCTGACAAGCTAACAGTTTCAGGCGTTTCTGTTGCTGCTTTGCAGCGCTGGTACAGTGTTATCAGTCCTTTGCTGTTTTCCAGGTATTTCACAATCTGTTTAGAAAACAAATATTGGCAAACCTGAAGCTGCATTAGTTCTTGAATAGTGGCTAGGGAGCTGTCTAAGCACAGTTGTGATTTGTATTACCAAGATCTACTGAGTTAAAATAGTGATCCATGGGGTTTTAATGTTCTTCCTTATTACTAGTAGACCAAAAGGTATATAAGCCTCATTATACCAGACAAAACTTTCTGCTTCTTTCGAAACACAAAATAAAACTATTTGTTGACTAATTTTCTATACTTTTATATATTTTTATATATTTATTTATATATATATATTAAAAAAATATATATGTATATATGCCCTATATTATTTCTGGGTTTCTTAACATATCTAAAAAATGCTTTAGTATTCCTGCCCCTGACAGCTGTGTTTTTTCACTGATGCTTGTAACTTTTCTTTCCAAATTTCTACTCCGTTACTTTCAGTTTATGCTATCGATACCCATTTTTACTTCAGATTTTGTCTTGATTTTCTCAGTTTTATTTGTTTAAAAAGTTATATTTAATTGCTGCCATAGTTTTGCTTTATTTCTTTACTGTTGTAACTTCCTAATAAATTTGCTTTTTAGAATAATGGCTTCTGGTCCATGTGATACCCATTCAGAGGGTTTAGAAAAAAGACTTGAAAATTGGCTTTTTTAAAATGCCATGTGTTGTGTATATATAGTGATACATACTGTTGTGGATGGGCCTAAATAAACTTAGGTTATTTTACATGTTGGTTGTTGTCTTCCTGACCATTTTTCAATGTAATTGGGACGTAAGTGGTTTCTTAGGAACTTGTGATTACTTGCAGTTTCTTTGTTAATTTGTCATAATGAGTTTCTAATGGGACAACTGTACCAAAGAATTTCCTGTTTAGATAGACGAGAGGGAGTCCGATGTCAGAGCTGGTACTTCTGCTGTGCTCTTTTGGGAGAGAGAGGGTTCCAAAGTGGATGTTGTTAATTTTGTGGCTCGAGAGAAATCATAGCTGTTTTCTTGTGCTAGTGAAAAATTTGGATACAAGTCAAAAGACAGTTGTTGGAGGTGGGAATGGGGTCACTGCTGGGGCAAAGGAAGCACCTACATGGGGAGCACAGGTTTCATCTTCCCTCCAACCAGTGAGGGTTTGCTCAGCAAGTTCACAATGTGGCGAGCCTATTGAAGAGAGTGTTAAGTTACACTGTGGCAAAAACGCCTTTTTTAGAAGTTGCAAACTGTCTGTGCAGATGAACAGCTGCATAGCTGGCCTTTGAGAGAGAGGGAGTTTGGTCTTGAATACTTTTTATTCTTTATACTTGACAGAGGCTTGTGGTACGTTTGATTATTATCTCTTTATTTGTTTGAACAAACAATTTTGTTAACTATTCTGAAGCATGCAGTGTATTTAATGTAAATTATTTTAGAATATTATTTAGCAAGGGGACACCATGAATACACTCTTTTTTAACTTCCAGGAGTTTCCTTAAGTGACTTGGCTGACTTGAATTTTGGCCTTAGGTATATCCTGATGTCATCTTACACTTGCAGAGAATTGGAGTCTTGGTGACCTTTGTCTTCTGCAAGTACCTTACCTTTTGGAGACCACAGGGACATTTCTTTGTGCAGATTAAATGAGAAAAAAGGCTTTGGATGGTTGTTCCAAATGATGCTCTGTGTGTACCTACCATGTGGAATATGAAAATGTACACGGGAATTACTTGACACTGAATTTTTTAGCATTGTCTATACCTTACGTGTTCCCCTGAACACGTTTGTTTCCTTCAAACATACAACATAACAGCAAACCTGGTCCCCGTTTCTTTTGGTTTTGTTCTGAATATATTTCTGAAAGAATAAATGAATTGAGCTATTTTAAAATGAAGTTATGTATGTATGTGTGTTCCACAGCCAGTCTTTTCTAAACAGGAAAATTGGAGAGCTGCTTCTTGGTTTTTTTGTTGAAAAATGAAGTTAAAATGCATAAACATCACTGTTATGTATAAAGTACACTGTGCTACAAGGGTTATTCTGGAGGTTTCTCAACACTTCTGTGTTGCCCTGCCTCAGAGCTAGGCCTGTCCTGAGGAGCATTGAGGTGTTACTGCTGGTACCCCTGGCAAAGGTGTTGTCTGACACCTGCAGAGTTGCAGGGCTGGAAGCTGCAGGTTTCTCACCTTATTACCGTCTGGATAGACAAAATCTATATTAAAAACACAGTTTTGAGAAAAAGCAGCTGTTTGATATTTACCGTAACCTGTTTGGCTTACTTGCTTTTGGATAATTTCATTTAAACTCTATTTATTTTGGGTTAGAAAAACCTTGGTTTTCAACTAAAATTTTAGTGAGACTGTCAGAATTACTTTACTTTCATCCTCACCCTGCTGATTTGCAACCTATGTCAGCTTCAAGACTTAGTAGCATTTTTGAAGAGCTATTATTTCCAATTTATCTAGTCAATTCAGTGAATCACAAGTTTGATCACAAATTGAAAAATTTACTGGGATTTACATTAGAGAGGAATAGCGCTTTTTTCCCCAGTCTAGGAACAGAAAGTAGTAAGGGCAAAATATCCTTTCCTTAAAAATGGAAAATTGAGAAACAGTTAGTTTCCTTGTTTATATGTACTCCTGCCTTTGGCTTTGTGCACAGAATGCACTTTTGGTAAACAAATCTATTTATCTCATTTAAGATTATCTGATTAATGTTTAGGCAATTTGAAATGCCAGTGTTACTTCTCATTTTATTCTTGGTTCCATCCATGTGTGAGGTTTTTCATACAATTCAATTATATTCACTTTTTACATATAAAATGCATATAAATCTAACTAATGTCTTTTTCATACTTCACATGTACTTTTTTATTCGACATTGAGTTATACAAATTAGTCATTTATTTGCATAGCTTCCCCTGCTTGGGGAGTAAAAGAGCCCTGACTGATGCCAGCCTTATCAGCTTATTATATCTGCTTTTGCTAGTAATATCTTGTATAATGCTGAGGGTAAAACGACACATGGCAAGTGCTAATTGGATGTCTTACTCTCTTTTTGTACCTGTAATCTTGGTTTCTTCCATTAAAGGTGCTTTGTGTTGTCAGCAGTAATGTGTAGTGGGAAAGTGAGCACACAGAAAGTCTGTCTTCATTACTCTAGGATGCTCTATCAACATGTAAATTTTTTCTGCTTGATGGGGTGAAGGGTTATCATTGTTTCTCTTAAATTCAATGTTATTACTTTTATTCTACTCAGCTCTGCCACTTCACTTAGCTAAAATTAGAAAGCAGTGAAAACTTCCCCTAGATCCTACTAATGCAGAAGATTAAACGTCAGCTGATGACTAGAATACTAACATAGCCTATGAGTTCACAGAGAAGGGCTGGTAGGCACGGTCAGGTTTGCTTTCTTCCGAGGCAGTGCAGTCTTCCACTCTGAAGAACTCAGAACTGTATAGAGGTGATAGTCAGAAGCAGAGGGGAAAAAAAAAGAAAACTTGGCCCATGCGGTTTAAATGTAATACAAAGAACATAGAAGTGAACAAACCTATTTGTTTATGTAAACAGGTTCCCCTACAAGTTCTCTTGATGCCTTTTTGTTTTGCTTGATTATTTTGGTTAAGAAAGTGCTTTAGGGGATATCAGGAGGTTAAGTATTTTAAATTGAAAAGCTGCTTTGGCTCAAGAACTTGATTAGTCACCCATATGCTAAAAGCAGGTTATGTTTACTCATGAAAAAACTCCCTATTTGAAATGCAATTGGCTACTGTTAAATTTGACTGGGACAAAAATACATGTCCTCTATGACATTGCTTTCTCCTTCTCAAATCTAGTATCTACACATTGTGTGACCGTGAAAACTGATTACTGTCTGCCAAAGCTGTAGCAGTAAATGCTTAATGAAAGCATAACTGCATAATGGCACAATACTTTTACAGTATGACAATTTTGTTTACTCCTGAACCTTGTTTCTTTTCCATGTGTGTCAAGAGGTAGATGTGGAGTGTTGTATCTCTGTCCCACTGAGCATGGTGCATCAGCCACAGGGCCTGTTCAGCCTTGAGAAGAGACGACTGAGAGGGGACCTTGTCAGTGTCTATGAGAATGTGAATGGAGGGTGTCAGAGGATGTTTCTCGGTGGTGCCAAGCAATAGGACAAGAGGCAGTGGGCAGAAGCTGATGCACAGGAATTTTCACCTGAATATGAGGAAGAACTTCTTTACTGTGCCCTGGAACAGTTTGTCCAGAGAGGCTGTGGAGTCTCCCTCACTGGAGATACTCAAGAACTGTCTGGACACAGTCCTGTGCCATGTGCTCTAGGGTGACCCTGCTTGAGCAGGGAGGTTGGACCAGATGACCCACTGCAGTCTCTTCCCACCTGACCCATTCTGTGATTCTCTGATCTGCTGAAATTGCCTCAGAAAGCAAGCTGCAAAGGCACAGGCCAGAACAAAGAGAAAGCCATTTGTGAAACACATGAGCCTGAAATTCAGTTCTGAATGTGACACTGATTTTTGATGGGTTTCAGCAACATGTAGCTAAAATGAGAATCTGTCATATGTAAGTTATACATACCTACCTCCCTAAGCCTTCAGGGTTCAAGACAGCTGGTGAATTTGCACATCGTACCAAGTATACACACAACATGGTGTCAGTCAGATCTTTCTTTCTCCATTTTGCCTGGTAAACTCATGTTCTTTCGTCTGGCATGTGGTTAAAAAGCTGCCTAAGAAACCTGAAAGTAAATTTAAAAGCAAGTTCCAAGAAAGTACTAGTATTCTTTTTAAATTGAAAGAAATGAGAAGGAACAGCAGAAGTTGTTTCTCAGACACTTAATACTACTAGTTTAAAAAGAGCCCTCATTTGTGTAAACTTTAGACAGAGATTGCTTTACCGAGTCCAGTCTCTTCACCAACTTTTTCAGTATGTTGACCAGGAGAAAAAAGGCCATGCAGGCAAATAGACCTGTGCCAGCATCAGTAACTTAGTCTTTCAATGCTATTTGGTTTGATCTTCTCCAGAATAATTTTTTTCCATGACATCTGATTTTCCAAGGATTATTTTGGGGGTTTTGGCAGATGTTTTTTGGCAGGTTGTCTTGAGATTTTTCTTCGAGTTAAAATAGATAAATGCCATTAAAGTTTAATACCACACATTTAGTACAGTGATTAAGAGTAAGTAATTTAGAGAGAACTTTGGTGTGGGAATTTCAAGTGTTCCTGAAAATAGATTTGCACAGACCTAAAAATGAAAACAAATATTTGTTTGAAAGCACATTTGCATGTAATACTACCTAGCCTGGAACAGCTGGGGTTATTTCAGCAAGAACAAGAAAGCAGGCATTAGACTGGGTTGTTTTGTCCATATAATGTCTGTCAGAATGAGTCTTGATCCATTACTGGGATTGCTAGCACTAAGGGTAGCATCTCTGGTTAGAGTAAATAACGTGTTGTAGCCAACTCTCATCTTCCCCTTATTTATCTTGGCAGGAGGTTAGAGGGCAAGAATAGTTCTATCTCTACTTGAAACACTATGAAAGCACTCAAATATATATATTCTATTACAGTCCTGATTAAGAACTATGATTAAGCATTCATTAGGATTTAAATAGTGGGAAATCCCTATGAGATCAATTCTATAACATGTAGATTGTATCAGTCTCAACAGCGATAGATTTTAGTATTTTTCATGAATTGTGCCCATAATTAAACTTGCAGATTTAACTGTAAGTTACAAACCAGCAAAGCTTAAGGGCATGTAATTAATTTAGCAATTCATTGTAGCAAAGAAAACAAGACAGAATTGTAGGATGGAAAATACATTATGCTCTTACTGCATATTTGAGCTAAACATTTACTGATTTCATGTAGCTCCTGGTTTTACCTTGGCGCTGAAAGAAAATCTTAAGTAGACTTCTCGAGATACGCTCACATATATCTCAGAAAAGTTAGACAAGTTGTTTACATGAAGTGGAAATAATAGCTAGAGAAGTTTGCGTTCTGGAATGATTTGTCTATTTTGTCAATGTTTGACAGTTCTGCAGGATTTGAATTAAGATGGTTAATGGGTGCTCAGTTTCAATAGCCTCTGCATGCCTTCCCCATGAGACTTGAATGGACATGAAATGTTGCATCATCCTCAAGTAGTGTTTTCTCCTTAGGATAAAGTGTCTTTCTCACCTGCTTTTGCAGGTGTCTAAAATGATTCTAATTTTCTGCACTTAAATGTGAAGTGTTTCCAAGAAATTTCTCTGGAGAAGAGTTTGCTGAAACTTGCAGAAGCCATGAGGTACTCTTGAAATGCTTTGGTAGTTTGAGTTATTGGATATGGTAATTATAATTTTAACTATTTTTTATGGGCCAATTCTCCAGGATTTTAAATAGTAGGCCATTCTTACCAAAAAATAACACACAGATGTATCATACACATAATATTTACAGGCAAGTTAAACAAAATAACACTAGTTTAGCAAAAGGCTAATATTACTAGTTTAACAAGGATATTTGCATTATAAACTATACTATTTTTACTAGAAAGCATGATTTAATAAAGTAAAATATTCAATCCTAAGTCTAGATTTTGTCAGTAGGCAAAGTATCCAGTGTTATCCCAGCTCACTGAAAAATAGAAGCTGTGACTTGTGGGTTGGCTAAATGAGCATTTAATTTCATAATTGAGCAACATTTGTCATCTGTAATACTAGATTAATGCCTGAAGTTCTGTTACAACACCAAAACTCTGTTTCTTAACGTAAACATGAACATCAACAGCAGCCTCTCCACCCTATAAGTACTGTATTAAACAGAATACTTGGCAAATGTAAAATACTTGCTTTTATAGTGATTACTTGAATAGTAAATAAGTGTAGTAATCACGAATATTTTATAACCTAATTTGCTGATCATTCTTATTACCCTTTGTCGTGAAAGTGTTCCAAAATATTCATTGAGTCTTAGGACATAGTCCTTACTAATATTAGAACCGTAAGATGTTATACTTTGTATGAAAACATTGAATTAATGACCTAGTAACAAATTTAGGTGCAAAAAAAAAGTTCCTTCTTTTCTCTAGTGACTGTAACTCCCAGGTTACTTTTGACTCTGTAGCTTGAAAGTTAGGTAAGGCTCATGTTTTCATTTCTTACACCTTACTTCCATATCACTTGTTGGTGCTGCATTGTTAATTAATGTGCAGCATAAATATATGAGTTATTGAAGGTGGAAAGTGTTGCTCAAACTTGGTTTGGTTCTTTTGACCAAATTTCTTTTTAGACCTTCTCAGTTAGTGGTTTTTTGACAGGAAAAAAAAAGAATTTCAGTATGAAAACTTACTCTTTTTTTTTTTCCAGTTAAAGTGAAGATGAACAGAAGACATGATTAGTGAACTGTAATGTCCTCTCTCCTAACAAAACTTTTCTTCATGAAGGCAAAAATCATTGCAGAGTGAGACCAGTGTTCAAACTGTGGAGATTATCTCGTGGTGCTGTGCTCACTGGAGGTCAACACAAGGACTTGGGTAGAAGCAGTAGTTGTTGAGTTCACACTGAACTGTTCTCTGGCACCACTGTTTCAGAGGACTCATGGTTAACCACCTTTTCATGACAACTGATTAACTTAATTCTCTTCAGCCTCTGTTTCTGTCTCAGTTTCAGTTTAAATTGCTCTGCGAGGGAGGGAGGACAGTGAGGTAGACAGAGCAAGTAATGTGATTTCCGTGGGAAGGCTGTACAAGGTTGGATGGGGCTCTCAGCAACCTGATGTTCCTGCCCATGGCAGGGGTTTGGAACTAGATGAGTCACTTCCAACCCAAAATGTTTTATGATTCTCTGAAATACTTACAAACAAGAAACTAGGCTTAAATGTGTCGTAAATTTAAAAGTATGAGTGGTAGAAGTGGTTGCTAATTTAAAAATGTGTCTTTCAGAAAGTGTCAGTTTGAAACAAGAAGCTTTAACACAGGATTTGTAATGGATGAAAATTCAGATTGAAAGTAAGTTTTGTTTCTCTGATAGTGGAATTAGGACATGAAAATTAATTTCAGAACAGTGCTGCTTCTCTGAATATAAAAACCATTTTAATAAAATCAAAGCAAATAATTCTTTTTTAATCTGATAAAGATAAGGGTATGTTTCTTTCTTTTTCTTATTTTATTTCATTTTAAATTCTAATTGCCTTTCCAATCCAGATTCAGTTTAGCACAATGTGTCAGCATAGCTGTAAGGGAGTGTGGTATGTGGTGGTAGAGAGAACAAGCAATCCAAGGTGAAGAGAACAGGAACCACTTCTAACCAGCTCTGCTGCTTTAATTTGATTCTCGGGTACATTAACAAAGATGTTAATATCCTGAAGTCCTGTTGGACCCACTGGAATTACTTCACTCAAATCAAAAGAAGGGATAAGCTATTCTCCAGACCCACTGTGTGAGGTCTTCTTCCTGTTTCCAGTATTCACATGGCAATTCAAAACGGTTGTTTGACTTGTTTTATCCCTTTAAGTCTAATATATTTTTCTGTGTTTGTATTTTTACTCTTTTCCATACCAAGAGTAAATAAGGAAAAAATAAAATGTGATGGCAGAGGTGAAATACATGTTTGTTTTCCTAATAGATGCAAAATAATATATGGAATACATCAGAATAGGAATCACATCAGTAAAAGGGTAGGTTTGAATCTCTCTGGAAAACTGAGATAGATTTTACCAAAATGTATTTTAAAAAATGTAATGTCTACACCTTATTAGATGGCTTTACCTCATTAGATGTTAACATTAATCAAAATCTGTAAAAATGATAGCCCCATGTAAGAGGTACATGGTGTATCGCTCTGCTTCATGTGTGTGGGACAGTAGTCTAACTGATTGATTGCTTCTTTCCCTACAAGATTTCTGATTTTTTCAAAATAATTACAAGGCTTGTTTTTCCTGTCTTTTGTGGAGGAGTACTGAATTCTTTGGATGGTTACTCACTGAGGAACCAAAAACTTATGATGTTTCTTTTAAAACTGTCTGTTTTTAAGGCTATTGACTAAGTTAGGTCTCCCCATCACCTATGTTCTTAACACCTGATAATATCAAGAGCCAACTATATCACCTGCCACTTGCACTGGGATACAAAGTCATGGTGAATGCAGTTAAAAGTTTAGCATGATCACCAGGTATCTGGTTATCTCCTTTTGAGTATTTATGGGAAAATGTTAAAATGTTGTTTCCAGCACAAGCTATACCTACCTAGGACTGGTGTGTGTGAGAGCCAGGCACTGTTGATCTTTGCTGGTCTTTGTAGTCCAGGTTTCAGGTTGTTGTACAAATGGAAAATGGTTTTCTTTTCTGGACTTCAATATACTTCCTTTTTCATATCAGAAAAGCTAACCAGACTTTGTATTCTCAACTTTGCTTTGTCTTTATGACTGATTAGCCTAGTTTCTAAATAGGTTCTCGAAGGAATCAAGGTTTGTATGATTGCACTGGTAGCTGTTGTTCTGTTTGAGGTCCACTGGCTAACTTAGATCAAATTTGGCAGGGTAATGAGTGCTTCATGCAGAAATGCTGCCTACCAGTTGGTGAGGCTGGGGTTGAGACAGAGAAACCAGTGCATGGGATGAAGGGTATCTTGTGTGTGAGCTCCCATGTCCTGCTTGCCCCAGCAGCTGCCTGGTGTGTGTGCTCTACACATGTGTTTTGCAAGCACTTGAAAAGAGCTTTAGGATGACCTGTGGTTTCTCTAAATGGTAACTGATGTTCTAGGTGGGAACTGTGGGCCATGAAGGGAGAGACTGGGGTAGGGGAGATGAGTGCAAAGAACTGAGATGAATCTTGGAAGTGCTGTAAGAGATGTGAAAAAGGAAGACCTGCAGCTGTCTGTGTCCTCTGTTCAGATTCTGGGGCAGAATTAATCTTGAGAATTTATCTTTCTGAGCAGCATCAGTGGAGCTCTTGTTATTTACATCTTGCATATACATTGCTTTTACCTTTGTAATAACTTTCAGGCCGAGGTCTAGAAGGGCAGTCTGTTCAGAGGCTATTGCTTTAAGTTTATCATGCTGCTCTGACAAGCTTTCCTTTTGTGGTTGAGATGTCAGTCTTTAACAACAGAGGCACTTCTGACACTTGATAAATACAGCTTTTAGAAGTGAGCAGTGCAGTAGAAATGGAAAAACATTTAGATAAAATTTCTTTTATAACATTTGTTTCTTGGCTTTCTGTCTTAAGGTACCTGCTGATAGTCAGAAGTGCCTTTCCTATGGAAAGTGCTGAGAGTGATTGAGTCTATCCAACACCTGCCTGTGGTTCCGTTAAGAAGAAAAAGGGGATATGGAGACATAGGATGCAGTAGACTAGTGTTTTTCAACAATAGACTCAATTGCAATTGGTTTTAGTAAACTTGAGCTAGGTATTACATTTTTGGAGACCACAGTGAGTTTTTAATAAAATATTTTTTGGTTGTTATGAATGTGCAATCTCTGATAATACCTGATAAGTGTATTTGACCTCTCCTGATTCTTGCCATGTATGGCACAATAAACTGCCCAAATTTGGTCAAATATTTTCAGCCACTTAGTCATATGTCTTTTAATGTGCTGTATATGTAAGGTTTTGATTCACTTAGCAACAGCATTTTTATGAGTGTGTCTTGCCAGGTTTTCTCATGTATACTTGAAAAATAGGCAAGGATTGTTCTGTTGGGTTGTGTCACAACCAGATGGTTGGGCTTTTTTTTTTTTTAATAGTGCTAATCAATTATAAGATATCCTTTTTTCCACAGATTATGAATTTTCGGGGATTTTAACATAAACAAGCATGCAGCATATTAAAATTTAATATTAAAATACCAGTGTTTTTAAAATTCTTCTGATATAAATTTATTTTTCCGTATAATTAGCTGGTGAATATTATTATAAACATAGAATGTCAGTGGTTGGACAAATTTAGTATCCAGTAAAACTGGATATACGGCTGTATGTAGTTGATGTTTCTGTTAAGTGTAAACATCCAAGTTTCTTGAATTTGTTTTCCTCCAAAGCTGATTAACCACACCTTGCATTTGATTCTTTTTTATTAAGTAACAAAATGTCTTACAAAAAAGGTGTGATTCTTGTCTTTCAGAGCTTGTTATAAGTGTATAAGCATTGCACACTGATAATAAGTGGAAGAAATTGAAGACAAATACGCTTTGAGGAACTTATAGTCTTATGGTTGGAGTATGTTAAGAAATTATTTTATTAAAAGACCTGCTGATTTTAGGGATGGGTATGACTAAAAAGTTTTCAAGGCAGTTTTCAAGAATACCTGAAAAGGTAGGGAGGTTTTCATTCAAGAATGTGGTTTTCTTTTTAACCGAAAAACAAATAATGCAAGCAGTGTATTGAAGTCTAGCTATACCTAGTTGCAGTCTAGCTGTACCTAACTAAAGCAAATGGAGTTAAGGAAGGATAATCTGTGGCTGGTTTTATTTGGCTGGTTGAACTGGGCAGCAACATTCTCCTCATGGTGTAGCTGTTGCCTCATCATTGCAGAACGGAGGAAAGCTTCAGGATTCGTCTTGGAACATACGATTGCTTAAATAGGGATATCAGAGTTGTTTTCTTTCCATAGTAAAACATTATGTAATTTTGGGGCTTCTCCAGAAGTATTCTGAAAAGTAAAATTTATACCTTAATCACGTTTAATTGGAGGCATAATTCTGTAGTAGGATTTAGGAGCCCAAGAATAGAGATTCTCATTTCAGCCTTGTGGCTATGTAGTATTGTTGATTTAATAAAGCTAAAAAATAATACCAGTCTTGTGGGGTCTAGCTGCTTGGAGTTCTTGCTGCCCTGAAATGCAGAGGGACTTTTCTCTCAGTTGCTCTGCCCTTTTAAGGGCAGCAGGATGGAAATTGGCAAGAAAACTTACCGAGCACCCTGTGAGAAAAATACTCGAACACAGAGAAGAAAGGCAAAATAGGAGTCAGTCAAGATGGAGGTCTGGAGAATGGCAGTAGTTCTGCATCTGAGCAATGCTATTTGCTTGGTAGTTAAGAGATGTAGGCAGATGATAATATTTTTGCAACTGCCAAAATGATACTGAAGTAAGTTTATAAACAGGAGTGAACAGTAGACTGTTGAAAGATTTATGGTGGTATAGAATATGCTGCAGTGGAAAACAGTAGGGGGATGTTGAAATAATATGTAGCATCCCCCGCATACTCTGCAGTCTACCTACATTACAGGTAAGAGCACATTATGGTATCGTTTTCAAAGTGCTTCCCTAGCTCTTAGTCATAGTCCTACTTCGTGGTGTAGCTGTTTATTCAATTTTAGTATCTACTCAAGTGGCTGAGCTGGGCCTGGGACAAAGTGAGGACCTGAGGAACCACTTCGTACTGGAGAATAAGGTTGCAGTGGGGATTGTAAAGGGTTTCTCAGAAAACCAGAGTGCATTTACCTGAGAAAATAATATTTTTTGGCTCTTTTCAACTGTTTGAACTCATTTATTTTAAAAGTTTCATAAATCTGGAACACCTGCTGTTTATCTCTCAAGTTCTTCCTGTCTTGCTGTCAGACCCCACCAAAGAAACCCTACTTCCCACTTCCTCATTAGAACTGAAAATACTTACCTTTTATCCTGAAGATGTTGCTTAAAGATGCACAGGATTGTAGAACAGCCTGAAAATATGAACTTACTCCTTAACTCTTTCTTTCTTTGTAGGCTTGTATAGATGATAACGTAGATATGGTGAAATTTCTGGTGGAAAATGGAGCAAATATTAATCAACCAGATAATGAAGGCTGGATACCTCTACATGCAGCTGCTTCCTGTGGATATCTTGATATAGCAGAGTAAGACTTTTTCCTCTATTATTAAAATCTATGTATTTTGCTAATACATTGCTAGAGAGACAATAGAGGCAGATGGTATTCATAAATTGTGTTTTTAGTTGTCTGAGGGATGTGTAGTGAGGAAGAATGCTTTTATATTGTGTGTTGGTTGTTACGTGTGCTGTGTCCATAACTTTGTGTGTTGCATTTTCTCTTTCTAGTTTTTTTGCATTGCATGTTAGGTGGATACAAACGTAAATAAAACATAAGACTGCTTATGACTGTCAGATTATTTCTTTATATTATTTTCTTATTATTCTTTATATTATTTTCATATTATTGTTATGGGGGAAGGCATAGCGACAAAGTTCCAAATTACATTTATTAGTAGTGTGAAACATCCTGGGATAAGTCTGTGTGTAGGAGATAAGTTTTACAATTGTATTTGCAGTCTTGAAACGTTTGTTTTTCAGCTGTGGTATAGAACAGTTGACTAGTTCTTTGGCTGTGGAGAAAAATCCTACAGTAGAAGCTAGACGCCTGTTTCGCTATTAGTTAAAGCTTACTCACTACCGAATTCCATGAGTAGTTTTGTTATTCTTGAAGTCTGTTGAGGGCCACTGAAGATGTGCTAAAATCAAATTTTTTGAGAGGTTGTCTGTTTGAGCTTGAAATTATGATTCTTTTGAGAAAATGTGTGGCATATGTTTGCAGTGCACTGTTGTTGCAGTTAAGCAGGTAATAAAGCCTTTTTTAAAACCCTTTGGGTAAGCACAAACTTCATTAATTTTACCAAACTCATTGTGATATCTCATTGTGATATCTCATCCAGTGCAAGATTTGGATAAAATATGAAGTAGTATTTTATCATGTAATTGTGTACTAATTGCAGCAGTGAAGAATGAAAATTGTGAGTTTGTTCTCTGAGTTTGAGAGTTTTAATTGCTGCAGTCTAAAGGGAAATGAAAGTTTCTGGACACTGTAGTATATAATTTTCCATGGATTTTTTTTTTTGGGGGGATGTTCACAGAGTGAAGTATATCCTTGGTATAACTGGGGCACTGTATGCCTACTAACTTTGTAATCTGCCTTTCTATGCTACACAGATGCTCGATGCTGTAATCCCCCTTGCATGAGTACTGGAAGTGTTTACTTCTTGGCTACACTATGACAAGAATTTCCCCACAAACTGAGATAGTATAAGCCTTTCTTCAGTTTAGTGGGGGTAAAACACCTGCCTTTATTCCACAATAGGAAAAAGTTTAGTTAAGTGATCTTGATTTGGCATTGTTGCCTAATGTAGGCACTTGTTCAGGAAAGAGAGAGCGATGTCCCTTGTCCACAGAACAGTTTTTCACTATTGACTTGGATATCTGAGATGTATCTGATTTTTATTCTCTCAGATTGGAGCATAACCTCTCTGCGTATTTTCTCTAGATAGCCTTTAGAGAAGTGAGGTTATTGGAGTATAGTCACTTGGGATGTGAGACATCTAAGATGTTGGAAGAGCAGTGTTTCTAAGGTGCATGGAGTTTTGAAGATAAGCTGTTGAAACAAATTTCCATATACAGCTGAGAAGGGTAACCTGACATGAGTGGAGCAATATTTATATCTGATGAGGCCCATAGAGTTTAGATCTTCTTCAGACTGCTTCTCCAGGATCTCAGTGTTGAAATCTCCAGGATCTCAAATAATTTACATAAATGAATTCTACAAACCACAATTTGCAGCTGAAGCAAAACTGGGGGAAGGTGAAAGGATGATACAAAAAACGACCAGATATTAGAAATTTTATTTTAATTTAGTCTGTAGTATGTGCTGGATCCAGCATCTGCTTTAGTGAGGATGCATTTCTGGGAAGCATGAGAATGTGTGTTTGTGTGTGTCTGTGACTGAATCCGATATATTTTACTTTTAGCACCTGTTTTTGTGCAAGAGAGAAGACTGTCAGGGAATGAGTTCTCATGTTTCCTATGTTTGTTAATAAAGGCTGGGGAGAGTCTGACCTGTGCTTCCCGTTCTCATCCTCCTGTGGCGCTGCCTGCTGCACAGCTTTGTAGTGCTTCGCAAATTGGAGACTTGGCAATCTTATTTCTGCTGCTTCTGCTGCCATCTTAAGTCTTCTTAGGGCTTCCTTCAGATGTAAATAGTTGGATTTTACTTACCGAAATAGCACAGCTCTTTTAAATCATCCAAATACACAAAATTAGTTAATATATTGAATTTGTTTACAATTTATAATTTTACAATTTGTGTTTTTAAATTTGTAAGAAAAATATTACATGATAGCATACTTCGATTATTTCAGGCACGCATGTCTCAAAATCTAAAATTATATATAAGAAAGCAACTGAGCTAGGAGATTCTAATTCTAATCTTAGAATTATAGAGTATTTTAGTTGGCAGGGACCTTTCATAGGTCATCTAGTCCAACCCCTCTGCAATGAGCAGGGAGATCTACAACTGGATCACATTATTCAGAGGCCTGTTCAACTTGGCCTTGACCAGTTCCAGGAGCAGGTCATCTACAACTTCTCTTGGCAACCTGTTCTGGTGTTTCACCATAAAATCATTTGCGTTGGAAAACACTTCCAAGATCGCTGAGTCCAGCCTTTGACTGAACACCAGCATGACAACTAAACCATAGCACTAAGTGCCATGTCCAGTTGTTTCTTGAACACTTCCAGTGATGGTGACTCCACAGCCTCCATGGGCAGCCTGTTCCAATGCTTAACTGCCCTTTTCAGTGAGAAAATTCTTCCTGATGTCCAACCTGAACCTCCCTGGCTCAGCTTTTCACTCACTTCCTTTTGTCCTGTTGTTGGCTGCCTGGGAGAAGAGGCCGCCCCCCAGCTGGCTACAGCCTCCTGTCAGAGAGTTGGCGAGAGGTCTCTCCCGAGCCTTCTTTTCGCCAGGCTAAACAACGCCAGCTCCCTCAGCCACTCCTTGCAGGACTTGTGTTCCAGACCCTTCCCCAGCCTTGTTGTCCTTCTCTGGGCATTCTCCAGCACCTCAATGTCTTTCTTGTAATGATGGGCCCAGAACTGGACACAGGAGTTGAGGTGTGGCCTCACCAGTGCCGAGTACAGGGGAACAATCACTGCCCTGGTCCTGCTGGCCACACTATTGCTGATCTAAGCCAGGATGCCATGGGCCTTCTTGGCCACCTGGGCACATGCTGGCTCATGTTCAGTCACTGCTGACCAGCATCCCCAGCTGCTTTATCCCTTGAGTAGTTTCCAGCCACTCTTCCCCTAGCCTGTAGTGCTGCATGGGGTTGTTGTGACCCAAGTGTAGGACCCAGCGCTCAACCTTGTTGAACTTCATCCAGCTGGCCCATTGGCCCATTGATCCAGCCTGTCCAGATCCCTCTGCAGAGCCTTGCTGTCCTCCAGCAGATCAACACACCTGCCTGAGTTGGTGTTCTCTGCAAACTGACTGAAGGTGTCATTGATCCCCCTGTCAAGATCATCCGTAAAGTTAATAAACAGGAATGGCCCCAATGCAGAGCCCTGGGGAACACCAACCGCCAGCTGGATGTAACTCCATTCATCAGCACTCTCTGGGTGTGACCATCCAGGTGGTTTTTTACCCAGCAAACAGTGCACCTGTCCAGGCCATGAGCAGCCAGTTTCTCCAGGAGAAACCTGAGAGACAGTGTCAAAAGCTTTTCTGAAGTCGAGGTAGACAATATCCACAGCCTTTCTCATCCAGTTGATGGGTCATCTGGTCATAGAAGGGAGATCAGGTTGGTCAAGCAGGATCTGCCCTTCCTAAACCCATACTGGGTGGGCCTCATTCCTTGGTTGCCCTGTACACAGCACTCACAGTGAAGAATTTCTTCTTAGTATCTAATCAAAACCTTCCTTCTTTCAGTTTGAAGCCATTCCCCCTTTTCGTGTTGCTACATGCCCTTGTTAAAAGTTCCTCTCCAGCCCTCCTGTAGGCCCATTTTAGGTACAAGAAGGCTGCTGTAAGGTATGTATGTGTGCTATAATGTACACATTACTCTTAAGTAGTCCCTGCTGCTACTCAGATGGTCTTGAGTGAGTGCACCCATGTGCTGGAGATCTGAGAAGTACAGAATATGTAGGTGGTAGGGAGCTTCTCTGAAGAAAACTCTGGATATCTCAGGGAGCCACCAGTTAAGCCGTTTTGGCATTGGTCCCATGCTAATTGCTAGTGGGCTGAGTGAATTTGTGGCATGGCCTCCCACTTGTTGGGGTTTTATTTTGATCTGTAACAGTGCTGTCTGGTCAGTGGGCGTGTCATTACAGGTGTATTCCCTGTCCCTGTTATCCTCCACTGTGTTCACCAGTCCTGACAGCTTCTCCCAGTAGTATCTCCTGGGCCATTTCAGTTTTCTTCAAAACAGCCATCTTCTCTTGAATATACTTCCTGTCTCTTCTAAAAAAATGCATCTTCCACTTTAAGGAATGTTAGTCTTACAGAAGGGCACTCCAAGTGAAATACAGCAAGACAACATAGTTGAGTGTGTAACAAAGTGTCAGCTGCTTGCAAAACGGGAGCTGTGCCTTAAAAGTAAAATCTCTGTCTTGGAGGGCAACTGCTCCTGTTGTTTCTGACATCTGTAAATGCTGGGAGTGTTTCAGCTTACTGGAAATTCTTTGAATACTTTAATTTTAGAATTGCCTACTTAGGTTGCTGTTCATCTAGTTTATTATTATGTAAATTACCTTACAAGTAATTGTAATATGAACACGTTTTAAATTCAAATTCTTCAACATTGCCATAACATGTGGGTTTTGTATAGTATGTTCTCTTTAATGTGTTAGTATGAATTAAGAAGTCAGCATGAAATGTTTTATAAAATTATAGTTATGTGAAAAAAACCTTTAATGCAGGAAGACTTGAACAGAAATTTTGTGTGCATTCTTTAAGATGGTATTTTATGGGTAGGACCCTTAAATTTACCTTTGTAAGACTGTTTTCTTGTGTATAATGAGTTCTTTTATCTGATAGAGCTCTTCTACAGTTGAAAAGTTTGTATATTATTTCAGTATCAGGGAATAAACAAATAACTTTTTTTGACTGCAGAAAAAAGTAACGGGGGAGGGGAAAATAGTGCAAAGTGGCATTTAAGGAACAATTTTAAAATTCTTACTTTTGTATTTCTCTCTGCTTTGTATTGCACCAGATTAAAATAAATCTGAAATAGTAGAAATTTCTCTTCTGTTCAATAATTAAAGTCTGTGTTAAAAATGATTTTCTTGTGGGCTTTTTAGGATGCCTGGTTGTGAGTGTATAGTTGATGTATTTTGAATCTTGTTTGCAACTGTTTAGAGGCTACTATGCAGTTATACTCCTTAAATAGGAATGCTTTTTCATTTTACCCTGAATGAAAGATGTATCTTCCAAGTGTAAAAAAAGTGTTTTTCAAAACTAATGTTGAAGTCAGTGACAGTTACAGTTTTGTTGCAAAAAAATCCCAAAAACCGAAGGGGGAGAGAGATGTCTGCTGAGGGAAGAATAGCAATTTCATACTTCCATGTAGTGGGTATTACAACAGTTTGAAAAATGTTGCTGTAGATACTAAAATTCCTCATGGGTTCAAGGGATGAGAAATCCATGGAGGGTGGATATATTAAAAAAATACAAATGCAAAATACATACATGCAAATGGGATCTGATTGAGAAAGTCCATGAAGGTAGTTGGAAAGGTATTATATGAAAAGTAGCACGTATTTGCTCTATTTTTATTCTCCCTGAAGATCTTGTGTCTGCAGGTGGGCTAGATGTTAACTGGAAACTTGGACTAACTCTGTATGGGAGCTTTTATGTTTGAGAGGCATGTTTGATACACATAGTTTGATACCCATACAAATCCTAAGACTCAACACAGTTTCAAAATACACCTTCTTTATTTAAAAGGTTTTAAAGGCTGAAGCCTATGATTCAGAAACAGAAGAACATCTCAAGTTCAGAGTCCTCTCAATCAGTTTATTTAGGAAGGGAATAGTAGTTTGACCAAGTCTGCTGCTGTAACCCACTTTCCTTTCAGCCCAAAGTTTCCTATGTTGTATATCCCCTCCCTCCCCTAATATTTAAAGCAGGCTTTAAAAGGCTTGTGTGTAACCACAGGCTTGCTGCTGACGCCCATCTGTTCTACCAGACTCCAGACACCTGAAAGTGAACCCAGCCAAACTTGTTTGCTGAAGCCTTGGCAAACGATTGTCCCAGGATCTCCCTATTTTAGTAACAGTCCATTAAGACTAAATGAGTGATCCTTGTCTGATAGACGGAGGACTCCGAGACAATCCTGCAAACCTGTAGTTGGATACCTAGATGTTCAGTGATAGGTGGTTTTCTTACAGCTCTAATTGCCTTGGGGGGAGTGCTGCGGGTGCTGCCTGCTAGTGATTCCTGCCTGTGGTACAGGACCAGTACTCATCTGGTAACAGCTAGTCAAGAGAATTCAGTGGAGTTTGACAACATGATAAAAGTGATCTAACTTGAGACTATTGCAGAAACAGGCAGGTACTCACTTCCGTCCTTGGTTTTCCCTCCTCCACCTTCCCTCTTGCATTATCTGATGATTACACAGCAATGTGGGAACTATAAGCATAAGAATAGCCTTCAGGGGGTTTGGAGGGTTCATTCTCTTTTGGATCACTGAGCTGACCTGGCTTGCCAGCAGCACTTGGCATAGATATGCAGGTAAAAAAAAGTCGAAGCTGCTTTTCAGACATATCTTGTACTTCTGATCTGAAGCCTGGCTGAGTAGGGCTGCCTGTTCAGTGGTGGAGTCCCATGCTTCCATCTCCCACCTCATGAGCCTGAACCACTTGGTACTGTTCAGTGTTCTTTCATGGTATCTGAGGGTGTTGGTGCCAGAAAGTATATTTCAAAGCATTTGTTTTTAATCCATTTTCTCTCAGTTTTAATAACTTGATTGTCTGAAGCTGTTTCTTACTTACTGGAGGGTTTTTAGTCTAAACTCTTTTTGCTGTAACCCATTTTAATCTTAAAGAGCAAAACATTACTTTGGCAAAGCACACTAATAAAAATGTCAGGGATGGCTCCTATCTCCTTCAGTGTGGTTCCCAGTTATGGTTTTAATTAAGTGAGTAGGACGTAATATTGTTAGTGATACATTCAGAAATGGATCTTTGGAGAATAAATCAGAAATTTGGATTTTTGAACGACAAGGTAAAGCTTGTGGTCTGAGGTAAACAACATGCAAACTGATTATGCAAACTGGTATGGGGTTTGGTCTGATAGAGATGCTACAAGGTGAAGGGATGTTTTTGTCAGGATCCAAAATGTTTATTTAAATACTAGCAAATGTTAACTGGAGGTGTAGAATTGAAAAGAAAAGCAAGCAAAGATGAAACTTGATACAACCCACTCAAGAAAATGAGACGAGAACTTCAGAACGATAAAACAAGCCATGTGACAAAAACAGAGAAGGAAGATATATTCCCAGCCAAAGAAAAACAGCTCTTTTAGAAGAATAACTGACTCTTACAAGTTGATACTGGTAAAGATGCAGTGTTTGGTTTGAGAGCTTTGAAAAGGTCACTGCAGGCTTTAGGAGATTGTTTCAGCTAATTTCCGTTTGCTACCTTCTTTCTGGAAGATGAGATTGGGAAAGGAACATGTGTCCCCTAGTGTCCTCTCCCCCCAGTCAAAAGTGTGATGCAACGTAACAGTTCTTCCTTTTTCAATCTTGTGTTAGTTATCTGCAATCATAAAGCTAAATTCAATTACATAAAATAATGGACAGACTAGGAGATCAGTGAGGTAGGATCAGTTGGCATTTTCTTTTATGAAGATTTACTGTGGCAGTGTCCTGTTTTCAGCATGTTTTTGCTGCATATCTGTATGTCCTAGAAATAATGAAATGCTAATGAAGTTGTTAAGGTTGATGGTGAAGTTCCCTTTTTAAAATCATGTCATTATGTGGTAGAGTTTAATCTTTTCTACTGTGTAGCTGTGATCTGATGTGTAGATAAAACTCAGCTGACAGAAATACAGTAAAATATGGTTGATGGGTTAAGGGAAACTATAGGACTTAAACAATTTTCATACCTGTTTGTTCAGCTGAGGGAGTCAAGGAGAGCTGGTAGCTTTAGAATGCACAACGTGTGTGCTCTATAGCTACCTTCTTTCAGATTGGATTACTGTGTGCATGTCTACTTGTGACCCTAAATATTTTTAGTTAGTGTATTAGTATTTAGTAAGTGTTCCTGTTCCTGTAAGAGTAAATGTAATAGAGATTAAGTGCAGAGATATCTTCCTTGGGAACACAATTTAATGGAAAATATCTTTTTTTCTTTTAATACAATTTAACAGTTCATTCAATCTAATGAAAACTCAAGGGATTGATGCTGATTGTAATGCTCAGAGCACTCTTAATCTTTGGCTGAAAAAGAAATTGAAAGTGGAGCTGATATCTAAAAAAACCATCCTGCTTTGAGAAGTGAAATAGCAGAAATCTTACTTGTTTCTCACAAAACACTGATTTTATTGGTATCCTGAGAACAATTTAGAGTGGATGCCTTACGTCTGAATTCTGAAGTTGAATGTGAGACATATGGAGAAGAATACATACAGAAGAATGATAGATACGGAAACCTGTGAGCTTGGATAGACTCACAAGAAGCAACACTCAGATCCTTCCTGGCTGGTAGCTTGTAACTGCCCATTGCCACCAGTAAATTCCTATTTTCTAGGTAGGCCTAGAAGATGGGAGAACAGCTCTAGATTGATACATGAGCAACCAAGTTTTGAATTGCAGAAATGCTTGGTGAGTATGGCATACTGTCACATGTGAGGGCCTCATCAACCGATTCAAAATTGTTGTATGACAGAGGTGGTGATAGATTCTTCGTAGACTGTGGAATCCATGGAATTATTAGTGCTGTTGACCACTGGATATAGTATTTATTCAGTTATCTGATATAAAAATAATTTAATTTGCAGTGAAGTTGGTTTTGAGGATTGTTTTCTAGGAGAAAACAAGGTTGTGGTATAGATTGGCACTTCTGTGCATCTCAGGTTTTTTTCTTTCAGCTTTTACTTGAGTGGTTTTCTCTGTTGTGAGTTTAACCCTATTTGGGCACATACAGTAGACTTTCTAATGACACTAAAGCAATTTATGACCTACTTATCCTTTCTTAAAACTATGTCTTTTGTTGGCTATCCTAAACTGCGTCATTTCAGTACAAATGATCCTAATCTGGGTGTGTTTTTCTAGTCTTATCCCTGACTGAGGCAGGATAAAAGATGTTTGAATTCTTCTGAAATGCATGTAGATGTAGCCATGGTATCTCTAGACATATAGGGCTGCTGTGCATTGATGAAAGTGAGTTATTTGGGTACAATTCAGATAGTAAGACACAGAAATGTGGGGGGTTTCTATAATCAGCGGATATGACAGGTAAAAAGTATAAAAAAGGAATTATTTGAAACCTCTTTATTACAGACAAGGTGCTGCATACCAAATTTGAATAAAGAGTAGGACATTCTTTTAGAAGAAAAGTGATTTCAAGGAAATTCAGAGTGGACTGAACATGTAAACAACTGCTATGAAGTTCAGATTGCTGGTAGCTAAGTAGGGGTCAGACTAAGTTCAGCACTACTGTGTGATGCTAGAAGCTGCACTGTGATAGTAATGTTGCTTTACAGGGAGTTCTGTTTCCTATATTATTACGTAATATAATTACAAATAAGATAAGTTCTGTAATGTAGTAGTTACATATATGCTAAGATCTGTTTAACACAGGAAAGGAATTGATCTTGATTTAAATTTTTCTGATATAAATGTCTCCACAGCATGTGGCTTTTGGAGAAAAACAAGCCTGTCCATACTTACTACTTCTGCTGAAATAGAAATCAGCAGGTAAAAGCATTATTTTTGATGCTACCAACCCAAATATAGCAATGCTCATTTTGGCATAAGGCAGGAGGAATGGTGAGCTGCTGATGGTATCACGTCTTGTTAGCTGGGGAAAGTGGGCAGCAGCATGGTCTTCCTTCTCCCTCCTCCTCTTCTGCCTCCATGCTGCTGTTACCTCTTCTTCTCAACCAGTGTAACTCAATCCCAAGTGTTCACCTTGATGACAATTCTGTAAATCACCACAGATGCTTGGAGACTTGCTACAGGAAAGCATTCCAAGCACAGTGTTGTCAGCAGTATGTCCTCTGCAGCTGCAGTGAGACATTTTTCGTACTCAGCCTTCACTTTTGAACAATATGCTGCAAACTTGTTCATTAAGTGCGTCATGAAAATAACATTTGATATGCACTTTAAAAATACTTGTTTTTCTTCATTTCATTCCTGCTGAAATTTTTGCCCTGTGTTCCTACTGGCAATGCCAGGCTCCACTTCTATTTTTTCTTGGGTGCTGGTTTGTTTGGGGGTTTTTTTGTGGTTTGTTTGATTTTTGGTCTGGTTTTTTTTTAAATACACCGTATTTCCCTATATGGCTTTCTTCATGTTTTCTACTTTACTTTCTTCATTCACTGTTTATTTTCACCTAAACCTTGCTCTGCCACCTCTCAAATGCCTTTCCCTCTATATGCATATGGCAAAATATGAAGGCTTAGTTGCTTTTCATATGCTTCAAGTAGGAATTTTTCCTGTCCCATCTTTGCACCTTTAAGTTTAGCTGGCCACCTACGTGCAAATATTTCTAGAGCTGACTTCTTTCAGAGGTTTCTTGGAATACAGGAGGACTAAGACTAACCAGATACTGTTATCTACACTGTTTCTTTTATGCTCCTGCATACCAAGAAGGAAGACAGATGGGATTCTACTTAGTGTGCTTTCTTGGGCATAGAAGTTGCAGTGGAGGCTGGGAACAGCCAGCTATGTGCAGACTTCAGTGGTGTGTTAGTATGTTATGGAATGTTGGCTTCATAATCATAAATACGGTTTTTATGTATTTAGAAGTGATAGAAAGTGCTGTTTACATAGGAAGATTTGTTTCTGTTTTACTACTTTGATAGCTTTGGGAGTATTTGACACTTTTGAGGCAAAGATGTGTGTCAGTCCAAGATGCCTTTCATAAGAGCTTCACAAGGGAGAATCAGAAGCTGGATTTGATGCTATCTGCAAGAGCTGTTGCATATTGAAGGACGTAAAAAAGTCTTTGCAAACTGGTTAATTATTTAGAAAAAAAGATATATGCTGAAATCTGGATTATACTGATGAAAATTGAAAATAAATGTCTCCTTCCATTTGCTTAAAATCTCCTGGCCATTTGTTTCTCAGCTATTTTTTGTTGTTCTTTTTTTAAACATCTCTAGCTATCAGAAAATCTTGGGTTTTGTGTTCTGCAAGAGGAAATCATAAATTGACCTCAGGTCTCTCCTTGATCTTAAAATCATCACTCATGTATTTCAGGATAAGTAATTGTCTCGTTATGTCAAATAAGCCTAACTGGTCTGATTTAACTTGGTGTTTTGCATAGCTACTAGCTGATGATACTGCTCATAAGGGGAGCATTCCTTTTTAGAAAGAGCTGCAGCATTCTTTTTTCAAAAGAGCAAGATGTGAGTGAAAATCTTCTGGATTTTGCAAAGCAGCATAACGTTAAAAGAGCCTGAGTTTTGTCATGATTTGATTTAAATTTAAATGCCATCACAGAAGCCTGTCTTTCTTGTGCTGGTCTCTATTCAGTTCTAAATATTTAGAGGCAGAAGGTTGAGCAGTGGCTGACAGTGTGGGATGGCATCTTGCAGAGTGCCCAAATAAGACATCCCTGTGAGTTTGACTTTATTGTTTTTCAAGTAATTTGATTTGTTGTCCTTTGGTCTTACAATCATGCAGGAAAAAGGATTCTAGGCCCACTTGAATTTCTATCATTTTGGCTCCACTACTGAATTTGGAACCTTCATTTTCTTTTATAAATCACAGATTCAGAAGAGAGAACTGCAGTAGTACCTCAGCTGTGGAAAAAGGAGGTTGAGGAAAGTTACCTGTTGGTTTTCTCTCAAGGGGGTGAGCAGCATCCCCTGTGGGGCAGAGCAGGTGCTGTGTGAGGGGCCCCTACCCAGGCAGGGCTCCTCCATTCCTGGTGAGGCCTACCAGCTGCCTGCCCCATGTTGCACACATTTTAACACTCTCCACCAAATGCTTAAAGGGATTGCAATATAGATTTGCAAAACCATGAAGTTGTGGCTTTTTATTATTACATTTACCTAGGTTTTGAATTACATGTTTAAAAGTGAGTGTAACAGTGTGAGGGTGCATGAGGGGAGTGATTGAGGGATGACTGGATACTGGCTGTTCATACCTATTCAGCCAACTGTATGTTTTCCATGAGACTTACCCACTGACACAGGGCATATTTATACTGTGTACCACAGCAGAATTTAGCATAATGTTACTCTTAATGCTCCTGGATTTGCTTCAGGTTTGTATTATTTTAAGACATTCAAGAAAAAATAAAAAGACCAGGCCTTTCATCAGTATCTTACTTTGAGAAGTGCATTCTTACAATTCAAGATTTGTATAGAAGCTGTAATTCTAACTCTCAGTGTGTTGTCCATACAGGTAGGTATACCTTTGCTTACCTGGCCTTTAAGTGTTATTTTTGCTGAAAGTTAAAAACCAAAAAAAACCCCAAACGGTTAAAACCAGACCCAAGAAAACTACATTTGGAAACGACAAGTAAGCTTGAGGTAGCATTTCTACCTCTGTCTGAGTTAATAACATTGTTTAGGAATTCAGATGAGAAGTGAAACTATTCTACAGTTAGAAAATATTTTAAGAAATATTCCCAGACATTTAAAGCAATAGAAGGTCTGAAAAGGATCAGGTTTTACAGTTTCAGTGTACTTCAACTTAAAAAGTATTGGAAATAGCAGTGTTAAAATTTTATATTTTTTATTTGTTAAATGTGTCTTAAAGGTCTAATTGTTTGGCCAGAGTTATAATAGACGTATTTTTATCAGTAGTTTGAATGATTTACAAAGATGTACTTTTAAAAATGCATTGATGCTTTATATTAAAAAAAACAGTGAAACAATTCCAAAAGGCATTTTTTTAAAAAAAGGCGATTAAAATATGTATTCCAAAGATGTTAAGAGTTTTTAATTTGTTTTTACAACCTGTGGACTCTGGGGCAAATTTTTTCATTGTTTGTTTCTTCAAATGACGGTTTCCACAGCTGCATGAACACAGTGACACTTTTCTGTCTCTGGCTCCCTATTACCATTCAGTTAAGATACTCATGGAGTTAATTTGTCCTCCACCATCTATGGATTTTTTTAAACCTGCTGGGTTTAGATGAAATCTTAAATGTTAGCTAATTAGTTAAAAGTTCTTGGCAGACCAGTTGTGCTGTTAGTTTGTGCCCCCACTAGCAATTAGGCCCCATTTCCTGGGAAGGCCACACTGAGCATGTTTATTTAAAATGTATATGCAACCTTTTTTTAGGCAGATCCCTCTTGTCACATTTTAGGAGTCAGGAACTGCTGTCCAGTCTTCTGAGCAGTCTGATGGGACCACTTGTTTGCACTAATGAGTCTCCAATGAGCTCAGTAAGCAGTTTGTAATGAACTGAATGAATTCCGTGGCCACTTCTCTCCCCTTCCCTGTGCTTGCCAGCCTTCTGGTGACCTTCAGGTTCAGCCAGTACTTCAAGTTAATTATTTCTGTAATGGCTTTGCAAACTTGTTTCTAGATACTATGAACTGGGCCAAGGTTCGAATGTAAACATATGCCCCTCTTCCTGGTGCTGAGATAAATAATGTGAAAATGCTATCTCCAGTGTATACTGTTATCCAAGTTTGAGCATCTTCCAGATTCTTAAGTTCTAAATTCACAGATATGACTTAGCTTTGTATATAAAGTGTCTTCAGAGAGAGGTGTTTTCCTCTTTTTACTTTCTGTCTATATATGTGTTTTGTTAACAGATGTACACACACACAGAATTCAGTTGTAAGAGGTTTTTATTGGTTTGGTTTTTTTGTTTTGTTGTTTCTTTTTTTTTTTTTTAAATTCAGAATGTAGGCCATGTAGCTAGTTAAAGTTTTTTATTTCCAGTTCCTGGGATTGGTTTTGGTGTGGACTGTTTGGCTTTTGTACAGTAATCTCAGAGGGTTGTTATTTGTTGTCTCAGATATACTGAGATTCTAACCCTTTATTCATGGTATTAAAATGTTGTTTTCATTAAAGGATGGGAGAGTATCTGGGTTTTATAATAATTCTAGAAAATAAATGTTTCTTTCATTTTTTCAAAATTGTTAATTTCAGTTTTCAGTAGCTATTGAGGAATATACAGCAATGACTCCTAAAAGAAGAAATTGAATTAGAAGTATATTTGCCTTATAAAACAATGATATTGAAAAGCAAACTTGTTCTTCCTGTCTTACCCAGACTGCATAATCCTTGTCATGGAAATATCAGGGCAAAAGTATCAGGAATTATTTTCATTTCTTTTGCTGCTTTTGTTTCTCTTAGCATTTCTGGGATACTTAATGTTTTCTATACTTAGTGGTACCTTTAGCTTCAGTGTTAACACTTGAAAGCTTTAGCTCAAAAAAAGCATGGTATGAATCAAGCTACTGTTTCCTTGTCATCTATTTAGATTTAGAATGAACACCTTCCAATATATTATATAGATTATCACTGGATTTTCTGAATTATTCTTCTGTGGCTATCTGTTGAACATGACCATTTTTCAGCAGGTGAATTTCAAAAGATAAAAATTTAAGTGCTATACCAAAAGGTTTAGTAGGTGATGGTGGAAATCTTACATGTTTTTACTTCTTCACAGCTTCCAAGTTTACATAAAGCACCTTTTCCTAGACATGGTGTCAAAAGGCATGGTTCTAGACTTTTTATTACACAACTCCAATTTCCTTTTCACTGCATACGTGTAGCTGTATAAATAAAATATCCACCAAGGAAATTAAGTTATATTATGTTTGCTTGCTTTAAAAAGATGAAATTCCAAGATAAAGGTAAGATCTACTTTAAAAAAGTAAAATACAAGCAGTTATTTGTGTAGGTTGTTCGGAAGTCTTAAAATATGCATGCATACATACCTACACACAATAATACACTGTTGCATGTGAGGTTTTTAGTATATGGTACCAGGAATACTGAAATGTCAAATATACCTTTATTTGAAGTTATACTGTAAGCTTTAATTAACATTTAGTTTAAAATACAATTCATTTTAAAAATAGTTTGCTTATGTAAACATCAAAATCTTCTCAGGATTATTCTGGTACTGTCTTCTGCTCAGTTATGCCCTACAAACTCAGGGCATCATTCACTTGGTCTTGTTCACCAAACCTGTTCTCTTTTTGTATGCAGTGCAGAATCAAGTTATCTACACATGGGAAATGATTGCTCTTCTTTCCATTGGTAGCTCTAAGTTTCTGATAAAAGCTTTGATACTGTAGGTACCAGGTTGACTTCAAGTACTATGTGAATCCCGTCATTGCTTTGCTGAAACTAGCTGCACTGTAAATAAACAAACGCATACACTTATTCAGGACAGGGTAATCTGAATGATATGGAAAACAGAACAAATGTAGATTTCACTACCAGGTTTAAAAGGTGTCTTTAAAATAGCTGGCATGTGAGTCACTTGGTTTATAGTGAATAATGTTCTTTTACTTAATTTACCTGAGGGGATCACTGTTAATTTTTTTAGAGGGACAGTGGAGGAGAGGCCTGGAGTTGCTGAAGGCAGGCTGGGAAAAGAGTGTTCTCACTTTTTTGGCAAGGAGTGTGCTGCCTTTCGTCTTTGTTCTGTTTCTTCCATCCCTTTTGAATCCTGTGAACTTGGAGCAAGTTTACCTATCCTTCCTTTGCTGACCCAGGAAAACCAAAGCCCTGTAAGCACCTGCAAAAGGAAAATCAGATAACTCTACTTCTCCAGCCTTACTAATCCCCTAGCATTGCTGATCTGATTTTGATCTGTAAGCAGCTTCATTTTGAAGTCTACTTTAAAGGATAAAGTGATGTCCATCTATAGAAATAATAACATTTTAAAATGCTATACTAGCCTTTTATTCATTCCCTATACTTTTTTATGCATTCCTTCTTTCATCATGTCTGTAAATTATTGACCCAGTTGATCAAATACAACTGCTTCAACGAGATGTGTATTTTCTTTACAGCAGAAGTTTAATTTTCTGATAGAGGTATTGTGTGGAAATATATAAAATCTTTTTTTCCTGTCTATAGTAGAATATAAACATTGAAAGAACACGAATATTCACTTGGATTTTTTTAATAAAGACATTTTTGTAAGTGGTTGGCTTTATTTTGACTTTGTAAAAAAGTTGGTTTCCCCACTGCTGCTTTTGCCTGTTTTAGCAGACACCTGCATAGCAATTACCTGATCTGGGGGGCTGTTTCACCATTAATCCAGCTGGTATTGTTGAGAAATGTTGTTACTCCGTAATAATTTTTCATTCCCTCAGAAGTTCAATCTTTTAACTGGAGAGAGGTCAGAGTTAGAGCACTTCTTTCAAGAACAGTTTTATACTGTGGTATAAACATGGTATAACAGCATCAAAGTTGTTGGTGGCTACTGATGGTGCATATGCCAGGAGGTAATACTTGAATTTCTGGGAATCAGTCTTCATTTTGTGATCTACTAGTATGATTTAAGTAATACATTAAAAACTACAGATATATGAGAGTATTTGATTCTGAGTTATTGATTAAAGATAACAGATTCCATCTATCTAGGATGATAATTAATTGGCAGAAGTTAAGCAGCAATTAAGTAGTTCAAAGCATTTGTATTAGTGTTGGATTAATTTTGTGATTATCTCCTGCATAATTTGGCATTCTGTAATAGTGAAAGTAAAAAAGCACTTTTTATTTTGTACACCTGTTACCAAATGGATGACTGATTTTTCACTGAAAAATCACATCCTGATTTTTTTTTCTCAAATATATGGAAAATATGAATTAAGCTCTGCAAGGCAGGAGGTGTGTTTGCAGCTTTTTGCTTGTGTTGACTCCTGTCATGGCTCAAATTATTGAATTTTCTAGGTAAGTGGAAATATTATGGTCAGAAGGTGCAAGACTGAGCTGTATTGATCAATTTTAATTGTTCATTAACTGTAGCTTGTCAATAACTTCATAGGCTTATAGTTTCAAATAATTAAATAATATAATACTTTTGTGACCTGTTGTTGGAATTGATCCTTTGACGTATTTAGAAATTCAGAATTTTTGCTTCTTGACTCCTGAGATAGTAACACACTGAATAAGAAAACATAAGAGGGATTGAAATGTGTAAAGTAATGTTTTTTCTCCCCCTTGCCTCCTTCCCCACCAAAAGCTGAATACTTAGAAGGACGTGGTTTTGCTTTTATTACCTTGAAAAAGCTGCCTAAGAGATCAGGAATCATCATCCTGGCGAAATGTAGAAACATTACGTGCCACTGAATTTGTGAGTTATAGGAAAAGTGGCTTAATAAGAGGAGGTCATGGGAATTGGTGGTTCCATCCCTGTTTACCTTGTCATCACCTTTGTACCTTACCTAGCCATTTTCTTCTTTAAGTTCTTCCAGGTATGTATTAAGCGTGTCAGGAGTCCTTGTGGCAAACTGAAGACCAGAAGGCTATTTGTATTAATGTGTATTAGGATGAAAAGACATATGAGTATTCTTAGGTTGCAGACAGTCAAAAGGGATTTTACTTACACCTAATATAAATTTTTCTATTAATTGTGTGCATATGGTATCCTAGTGGCTGCTTTTTTTTTTTTTTTTTTTTTTTTTTTGTTTTGTTTTTTTTTTTNNTTTTTGCGCATCAGCTTTGCTATGTTATTTACAGGCTTTTTTTCTTTGTCTATTGGCAGGTATTTAATTAGTCAAGGAGCACATGTAGGAGCTGTAAATAGTGAAGGAGACACTCCATTAGATATTGCTGAAGAAGAGGCAATGGAAGAGCTGCTTCAGAATGAAGTAAATAGACAAGGTAATTTTGAATATAGAAGAGTGGTTGTATTTATTGGACACTAAATGTATTTTGGAAAACAGGCTAAATTGGGACTTTCAAAGTCACTCTATTTTCTAGAGAGTTGTCAGTATGGAATGTACAGTGCTTAAGTGTGTATCTCTTAAGACAGATTTACATAATTTAACAGTAAACTAGTAATTGTTTCAGGCTTTGCCCAGTTTTAATTTATATGCTTAAACACATTTAATGCCCAAAGCAAATGGTAAAAAGAAACTGGAAGACATGATCTGCAGGGAAATAAGAGATACTTACTGATACACAGAAGTAGACAGTGGATTTGCAAAGGCTTTGATTCAATAAACTGGTAGTGTTAACAGAAATTTGATTAGCAGTTTTTACAGTCAATACACAATGAACATCAGATTAGACCGTTGTGTGCATTTTTTGTCTGTATTACCATTTCTCTGTTTTAATTAGTTGTTCTCTTTTCTAACAGTACTGTCAGTCTTTGCTCACGAGTTGTTTGCCTCAGCCTAGGTTTTTTTAAGGTTGTTTTTGAAATGTTTGGCTTTACTGATGTGTGATACTAATTCACTGCAGTATCTCTTTGTATAATTGGCATTATTTGGGGAATGATCTCTTCCAAAATCTCTCTTTCATATGCTATTGGTTTTTTTTTTTAATTATTTGTTATATGGGATTTTACATACATTTTTACAATGCAGATATTCAACATTGCACACTAATTTTTATTCTTCTGCAAGTTTATCAAATGATTTTGAACAGTCCAATTATAAAATTAGTATTACGAACCTAAACTAAATGCCATAAATCACTGAAAATTTCAATGAGGTTTACATATTTCACGGTTGAAGCTTACTATAAACTGTCTATGGTACTGTCTTTATAAATCTGAGAAGGTGGTACATGTTCCTGCATGTAACTATTAGCTTCTAAAGGAATAATCTAGGTTGTTTTAAAATACTAAATTTCACTTGTTCTGGACAACCTACTTTCCTTCCTCTTGCATTTTTATGTCAGTTGGTTTGCTTGCTTGTTTCACAGAAGCAGGGAAGAAGGCATGCTTTATCCCTCCTACTAAATTTGTGTCTGAAGATATAAGAACTAAGGGCTTTTACATGTAGAGATGAAATCAAAGGAAGTATTCCATGATTGTGGATGAGAATGGAATAGAAAGGGTAGGAATGTGGATGTGAACTTACAGTGTATATCTTACTAAATCTCGAGACAGTTGTCTCAGCAATAAGATTTTAATTAGGCACTTTTGATGGCATCCTTACCTTGAATATAGATATTACATAAAATTGCGTGTTAATGTTACATAAAAAATTATTATTTAGTCATTATCAGGATCACTTAGAAAGTTCCTAATTGTGTGTATGTTGTGGTTAGAGAAGTTAATAGTTCTAAAATAGGAACTTAACTGTTTCTCTTAATGTGGAATTAACAGTGAGGCATTGTGACAGTTTCACCTTTGACTGTACATGTAGCTGAATACAATTATCCCTCCAGCAGTGAGATAATTGATATTCCTTCCCTATGATACACTCCTTCATATCAAATAAAGCAGTGCCATAGTTTTGATAATGGAAGTTAACAGCAGGGTTTGTGGAATGATCAGCCCTGGCTCAGTGTCATGGGTAATGGAATCAGCCTATTTATTTTGAAAAAAATATGTGAAAAATATGAAAAAAACAAAATATGTGGGTGACAAAATATCCTATCTCTGTGTAGGTAAAATACGCAGTGTGAAAATTAAGTAGGCATTTTCCATAACATTTTTGCCTTGCAACCCTTTCATGTTTTTATTCCTATATTCATTGTAGTTTCATTTTTGGGTTGCAGTGTTAATGCTTTAAATATGGCCTCCTACATGTTGACAGTCAGATTTGTTTGGTGGCAAAAGATTGCTTGGAAATATCAGTCAGGTTCCTTGTGATTTCAGATTTAAGTGATGACGTTGTTTGTTTATGTTAAAAGTCTCAGGAGAATCACTTGTTAGATCTCCTTTTTTACTGCTTTTGCAGGCCTTATGTCTTTATAGGAAACGTCTGAACAGACTACCCACTTACTCAGCATTCTACTGATCATCAGTTTGTACTTATGCCCAATTTTTTGCAGGTATCAAACTGTATTTTAAGGATATGTCTTATTACAGGACAAAATGTCTAGCCTCTAGAGATACTAAATTCACAAAAATAAATCATAGAATACAATGCAATTCAATTCTGTGTAACATTACAGCCTTAATAAAAGGAAGGCTCTGCAATGTTTCCTCATCCTATTTTAGCATTCAGGCTTCAAGGTCTGATCTAACTAAAGAGGAGATGGTCAGTGATCCAAAATAATCTTCATCTTATACAAGTTCTATTGTAAGGAGTTTTGGCCATTAAAGAGGAGAGATCTTCTAGTACTGTTATCCAGTGTCTGTTTTTCTTCAGTCATTCTGATCCCCACATGCTGCACTTCTACATTGCACCAAGGGTCAGATGCCTTTTCATGTGTCCTCTTGTGTCCTGCTGGGCAAGTAGCATGACTTGGTGTAATGGACTGTGCAGGAATTGTGAACTCAGGGAATAGGTATCCTGTAACTGAAGCCATACCACTCTGATAGTTAGGAAAATATTTTTCTACCCTAATCTTCAATAAGGAATTATTGGCTTAATTATTTTTTAAGCTTAAAACCTAGCTTAGTTTTGTAATTTGTGAGAAGGTAAATTACATGCTCAAATATTTTTTGACCTAGTTACAAACACTTCACTGATAGCAAGATCAGGTGTTTTGTGGAAATTATTCCAAAACCAACTGTTTTGTTTGTACTTCATATGATGAAAGTATTTTGTGTGTTATAAAAAAACCCTTCTTCTAGGACTTGTTTTATTGTTTCTCCAGATGACTAATAGCTTTAGCATTGGTCAATCCCATGTATAAATAGGTGCCACTACAATCCTCAGAATCATTTAGCTTTATCAAAAATATTACTTAGTTTCTCAGTGTGATGTGCCATGTTTCTACTCTGCAGTGTTTCAACACAGAGTTGTGGAAGTTGTTTTTTACCAGCAAAGTTTTCATTTGCACTGGTGAATACCAGCGGACTTGAAAGAGATGTGGCTTTGGTCCTGGCCAGCCCTGGCCAGTTTTAAATGTTCTCTCTCCTCAGGGCTTGAGTGGGGTTAAGTATAATGGTTTGAAGTGATTTTTTTAGCTGTTGATCATCAGATGTCCTCTTAAAATTATTTTTAACTGCTTAAGCAGTTATTTTGAATTATAGGAAACATTCTCAGGAGGTGAGTTAGTGGGGAGAGGTGATGTGAGGTGAATCAGGGGTTTATGGTACAGTGTGGTAGCTATTTATTCAGTAACTATCAGAGTGATCACTCCTCCTGTTCCAAGGAGAAACACATGTTCCTCATTCTTAATTATAGGTAATGTAACAATACTCTCCCAGATGTATTGCTTAACTCAGATTTGTTTATGTGGATAAAATGCGAACTATTGCATTTGTATATAAACATTCACTTCATGAAGTAAAAAGTGGGTTGATCTTCCCTGCAGTATCTATAAAACATGCCTTTATATGGCTGAGTCGTCCCAAAACAATGATTCAGCAGTTAAATTTATGCTGAATTTTCTTGAAATGCTCACTGAATGGCACACTGTTTTCAAACCTGTTTGGGGCTGTTGAGTAACACTTGTTGATCAGAAAAAAAGTGGAAGCATTTAGCAATAAATTATTAATGATTTAAGTTGTTAGGCTGCCAGAGGTTAAGCGCACTGGTAGTGTGAGCGAGTGCTGCGGCTGAGGCTGAGCTGGGAGGCAGCGCATTGCCATCTATGGGCCGTAGGGAGAAAGGGTTGGAAACAGATGATGAGCATTTTCTTTTCCCCTGGTATCTTAGTAGAGTCTGGAAAACAAAAGGAAGGAGAAAGGCCCATACAAGGTATAATAAAAGCAGTTTACATTCCATTTTCTGTACTTAATAATGGGCATTGTATTTAGTTTATCTCAGAGCACAGCTTTTTTCCTATGACACAGTTTAATTCCCATTTTCATGCCAGTTATTAATGTGGAATGTTTTATTTAGATTGGCAAGATTCTGGCACTTTCTTCTGTTGAAATACGAAGAGAAATTAACTGTCTTGTAAAATAATGTATTGATACAGCCATTACTCCTCTGTAACCATTTTATCTTGTTTGGGCTTCAGAAATGAAATAGTTTGTGATATTGATGGAAGTCTGTATTGAGTATTAGTTACTTTTCCTGCAAAAACCTTACTATTTTGACATAATAACCTGGATCATTAGGCCTGTCTGGAAAGTATGCTTAGATGTGATCCATTAAAAGCTCACTAATCAGGGTTTGGAATGAGTTTTTTCTCTGTTCTTCCTTTATACAAAAGTGCCTCAAAACAAAAAGGCATGTACATGAGCAGTTTTACACTGATGGGATTTTTTTCAAGTTCTTCAGGTGGAGAAGGTTACTCATGCTGATAAGGATTCACAGTTGGACTTTGGGCATGCAAAAGGAGAGTGGACATAACTGTGACTAAGAGATGATCAAATATGTACTGTTTATTTGCATAGTAGTGTTTTGCAGGCAACAATGACATATAAATGACTGTACTCTAGAGTATTGTCCCAGGATCTGCCTATCACTGCTGTGTCATTCTGTAATGCGAGCAGATGATCAGGCCCATGAAGTTACAGTTTGCACTAATTCATGTATCAATATGTAGGAGCTTCCCGAGGAATGAATATGTGATTATCAATTTGTTACTGATTCAGAGTTGATGGTCTTCACTCTTCATATTTGTCATACTTGGAAAGTTTTTCAGCTTTTTCCTCTGCTGAGTCCTTCAACAGCCTTGTATGTCTTCCTGCATTTTGCAGACTCAACATCCTGATTATGGTTTTACATCAGTTACTGATAAAATGTAATTCTATTTATTTTTACCTAAATTGTCAAGACTAAAATGGTTTTGCTGGTCAATTAATTGAATGAGTCTAGGAGTTTGGTCAAGTTCTCAGAACACTGACTGTTTAACCTGCTTCAATGGCTTTATAGCACTTAAAGAAGTTTTATCTTTTGATTGTCCTGAGCATGAAGTTTTACAGTATATATCTCCCAAATCCCTGTAGTGTGTAAGATCAGAGAAATCATACACATAAAAACATTTCATTGAAGGTTGGGCCACTGATCTTATGTTAGAGGTCAACCCAGATACAATTTGTGCTCTTGATGATCACAGCTTCTAAATTGCTTTTCCTTATGAGTTGTCACCATTCAGCCATCAGAGATAGAATTATGCTCATGCGTAATTCTTTTCAACACCTCTTTCCTCCTGTGTTCTTAAGTTTGCTCCATGTAGTAGTAATTACAAAAATGCTTGCAAATACATGCTTGCATTGCCCATTCTGGGTCTGGAATTTATTTCCATCTGTTTAGCTTGGTGCATGTACTTGTAGATAATGTGATGGTGGGCTGTGTTTCTCCCTTTTCATCAGCGTATGATTTTTTTCTGTGAGACATACTGCAAAAAGTTTTCAGTGTTTTTGGCAGTTTTTTAGTAGAGCTATAAAGTGCAATATCCAAAGCGTTGTCTATTTGTGTATAAGGTTTGTGATTCACAGTGATAGGAGACAAACCAGAAATGCTTTAGAAATATAAAAGATACAGCACCATCTTGTCATCACTGTTGAGAACTGAGATTGTTTCTCTTCCCATAGAGATCTGTTTGTAAAACAACTTCAGCTGTTTTCTACTGTGTACGGATACATCAGCACAGACATAGTTTTTGGTACTTAGAAAGTTAAAATAGAATTTTTCTCTTTTTTTAATAGGTCACTTCAGTGGTTATTACTGTGATGGTAGGCATTCTTAAAGGAATGAGTTTGAAGAGTTTTAGTAGATTGATTTTTATTATTTTTTATTTATAATTGTTTTTCCACCCAGCCTTCTCCTTTTGTTAAAAAATGCATTATGCAAGCTGTCTTACAATATTGGATATTTTGATAACCTTGGAATTCATCTTCCAAATACATTCATATCAAACTCTGAACAGTTTCAGGTTGTTTAGTTTTTATTTTATTATGTCATATAAATGTGGCATAAAAATTGTTTGGTAATTGAATTGAAATATTTGAAGTAAAAAATTTTGTGTGTTCTCTTCCCCTCTCCCCCTCCTTGTCTGAATTAGGGGTTGATATAGAATCAGCTCGAAAAGAAGAAGAACGAATAATGCTAAGAGATGCAAGACAGTGGCTCAACAGTGGCCATATAAATGATGTCAGGCATGCAAAATCTGGTGGTACAGCACTTCATGTAGCTGCTGCTAAGGGCTATACAGAAGTCTTAAAGTAAGTGTGGTTCAACTGTTTCATTTTTTATTGTCTTGATGTAATTTGTGTAATTACTGATGTAATGATGTTAGTGTAATGCTACTTGGAGTTGGACACTTCTAACTTTTAGAGAGTGTATCTTGCAAATCCCAGTCTCTAGACCAATCTATTTTCAAAGCTTGGTTTTATGTTTTCAAGCACTCATAAATCATGATGTTGTTAGCTTTCTATTTTAAGTCATTCAAAATATGAATACAGTATACATGTTTAGCCTGAATACTTACTTAAGAGAAGAACATTGATAAAAAAACTGCCCCGTTTCTAAAGCGGCTATGTAAAACAAGCATAAGACCTTTTTATAATGCCAATTAGCATCCTGGGTGGTGCATATTTTCAAGACACCATATTATTTCCATACATAAAGTAGGGTTTGTAATCCAGGCTAAAAGTTTTTACAGTTAAAAACCAGGTAATTTAATTTTGTGTTTTGATGATGTTATTGAAAATCATGACTCTTGAAATCTTCACTGGAAAGCTTTATGCTTCTGGTGTCCCCTAATTCGCAGCTTTTCATTAATGTCATATCAGTACACATCATAACAGATTTAATTTCTTTTTCATCAAAGCTCCACTTTTATTGTAGTAAAGCATAATTAGTAATACATTGCTTTAACATGACTGTAAATTTATTTGACTGCTTTAGCAGTGCTAAGAGCACTTACATACTGTAACATAAGTGAAAATGAGCACACATCCTGACTGTGAGTATTGGTAGCTTTAAGGTCTGCAGAGCAGTTTGGGAGTTCTGTTTCAAAAAACCCTTATGCTTCAACATGATGAAGACAAATTATTCTGTTGGAAAAGAGTAATTTTTGTTTTAGAGTAGCAGGTGTCTGTAAGGGAGTTGTATCTATACCTGGATGCTTTTTAGTTCCCTCAGTTATTGTCGTTGTTGTAGTCCAGTCTGTATACTTCTCCTAGGAGAGGCAAAACGTATGTGCAGGCAATTCTTGTGATTGCTTCAAATTACCAAAAATGTGTGCTCTGTATTGGATGCAAGACTGCAAGACTTTGCAGCTGAGCATGTGTGGAAGTTGACTCATTGGATGATATTATTATAAGTATATTGGCTCTTGAGAAACCAAGAGAATTTTTTTGAAAATAATAGTTTGTTGTGTATGTGGTTTTTAACAATTATGGACAGTGGTTCAGAGAGCTCTTTGCCCTTTACATAAAAATATTTGTTACGTTTATGTGTCCTTTGTCACTTTAAAGCTCACGTGAGAACCATGCTGAATGTGAGTGCTGAATGCAGGCAGAACAAGTCTTCTCTTTAAGGAGCTGTGCTCCTTCTCAGAGAACAGCTGGAGCATGTAAACAGTAGATTTTTGCAAAAAGTTAGTGACAGGAGATGAAAGTTTCAAGCAGCTAATTTTAGAATGGAAGGAGTTTTAAATAGTTTACTAAAAAGAGCATTGTATCTAACAATTTTTTGCATTTTACAACTCTTTTCCCTAAAAAGGGTTTTGTCTATTACTGCATGAACAGAGAAAAATATCTAACTGTATAGAAACAATGGTCTTAGAAGAGGAAGTGACTAGAGAAGATAATGGAAAAGGCTATTTTTCTTGAATTTTCCTTAAAATATATATATACACACCTACTAAACAATGAAAAGGCAGGTGTTTCTGTGAGAAGTAAAATGAATCAATTGTCAATAGCCCAACTAAAATATCTGTGAGAAAAAAGGAGAAAGATACTATCATGGAACAGTTCTACAATTTTTACGAAAATTTATTTATCCCTGTCAGCAGTGTCAAGATCTATTTCTTTTAATTTCTTAGGCTTTTAATACAGGCTCACTACGATGTAAATATTAAAGATTATGATGGCTGGACACCACTTCATGCTGCTGCTCACTGGGGTAAAGAAGAAGCATGTCGCATTTTAGTGGAAAACCTATGTGATATGGAGGCTGTCAACAAAGTGGTAGGATTTTTATGTAATCCTTGTCAAGATACAAAGTTCTGGTCTCTAAAGTGACTTTAGAAGCCAGGGTAAGAAAAGTGATGATAAACTGCTGTTTACTGTACGTGGAGCTTTATATAATGCATGTGTTGTCAAAACAGCATGGTTGTGTTCAGAACTAAATTCTCTGATTGTCTAAATTAGTTTGTAGGCCGACTTTATGCTTAGTTCTGTATTAAATGATCCATTCAATCTTTGACATGGAAATTCACAATAGAAGGAGTTTGTTGACGTTTCAGAGGTACAAAATTAGTGACTTGATGGATTGCATTCGGGCTTTCATTTGATCTTTGAAGATGATGATGATGCCTTTGAGTAGTGTTTTAACTCTTAAAATCAGCTTATGTGATATGTTAGAGTTGTCACTATATTATGCTGGTTTGGGTGTGGTGGAAGAAACTTGTAGGCATCTCTGGACCCCCTGGGCATAACCTGAATGCTTCCTAAGCTCTATTTCTTTGACTTTATGCAATGGCCCATGTAGCTTGCTGATCTTGCTCCCAATAGACACAAATATATTCATGAGTCACATAGGCATCGAAGGGATCCAAACCTTTTCGTTCAGCTGTGTAAGTGCTGAGTTCTCATTCTTCTCCCTGTAGTGTGTTTTACAGATAGATTCTGTTCTGCTTCCAATTTATGTGTTAGATTTTTTTACTGGGGTTGTGAAAACATGGATGCAATATGTTAGAGAGCACTGTCACCGAAGTATGTACAAATCCACTGGACAAGAATAAGAAAAAAGGAGGCATAGAGAGATGTCAGCTCATTTTTTTGGTATATGGGCTTGTATCTGCAAGCTAGTAAAGATTTGCCTGTGTTTAAGTAAGGTAGAAAGCATTTTTGCTTTTGAAGACGTGGGGATTGAAAACTCTGGGTTTGGTTTTAGTTGAATGTGCTTAGCATCTCACAGAACTCAGCCTTTGTTGTCTTGGCACCTGACTTCAGGTATCAACTGTTGCAGATTTGGGTTTAAGATGTAACCTTCCAACTGCAACAGTTTTTTGCAAAGTGACTTTTTGTGGTAGGAATAGGTCTAACTACTACATAATAGCTACCTAAAAATAGAAGGCCACATTAAAAATTGTAGTCATAATGCAAATACAGACTTGTGATAATAGTTCAAATGGCAGAAGACCTCAAGCTGTTTTGGCTAATGCTTGTTGAAAGGTGCACATGCTTCTGCTGTATTGTCAGAAGTTTTGTGGATGTGAAAATTAGTGGTTTAAAGATTCATCCTTTTTAACTGGTTAAGATAGTTTTCACAGTGTAATTAGGAGTAAGTTTGCCTTTAGTTAACGTTTTGGAAAACTGAAATAAGCACAGACAAACAGGAACACCTTTCATTATTTTTATAAGCTGCTGTGGCCACTTTTAAATGACAGCTCTGTTTTTATTACTGGTTATTGTACAGAACTATTTACTAGTTTGATCTTGTCACGATTCTCCCAGCATCTCAGTGAGTCCACCCAGCATGCTGGTGCAGCTACATTTATGCCAGTGAATATAACACTTGGCCTAGATTCCAGCCTTCATGTATACGTCCCATGGAAATTGTACAATAAGGAGAAATAAGAACAAGTGGTCATAACAGATTTTTTATAAAATGAAACGTAAATTGTAAAATACAGTTCTGCTGTAAAATGTGAAAGCATGACTACTTAAATTTAGTATAACTTGTTTAAATAATTTAAACTTGAAAAATCAAGCTGTACGTGATAGTCTAAGATGGGCAGGATACTGAACTGCTCAGGATCCATCCATTCAACTGCCATTGTGAACAGTTGTTTGGAACTAATACTGTGAGAACTATATTCATCAATCTACTTTTCATTCATAGTGCTCTTTTTTTCCTTCAGATGACAGTAAAATTTTATTGTCATGTCTTTATCACTTAAAAATATGTTTACTCATCAGGTGTAAATGTTTTTGTTTCAATTCCCCTCCCCCCCAAAAAAGTAGTATTGCAAAATTGTTTACAAATACTGACAGACTAACAGTTTGCAGTAGAGCTTGATTCATATTTCCCAGTTTCTCTCTCTAAATGTTCTCCTTAACCTGCATCATCATGTGATGAGAAGACATCATAGTCTGAGACATTTAAATTCTGTTGTACAACTATGGGATTTTACTTCTTCCCCTTCTCCAGGGTCAGACAGCATTTGATGTGGCAGATGAAGATATTCTAGGATATTTAGAAGAGTTACAAAAGAAACAGAATCTGGTAGGTCTTGTGCATATATATTTGTGTATATGTGTATATATCTATATCTATATATTTGTATGTTATTATACATATGATTAGGGTATCCAACTCAGGGCGGCATCTAGATTAAAACCAAAGTTTTAAATTTGGGTCTTCAATTCAGGTGAAGCCACAGTCATCTCAAAAGGTCTTTTATGCCCTTACTTGGTCAGCTGTGGTGACCAAAAAAAGCCCTGGAAAGAGCAGGGCAATCTAATACTTGCCTTGTCCAGTGGGCATTTTATGATCTGAAGTATCAACAATGAGCATCTGACTTGGAATAACAGTTTCTAAGATTTTTAGAGCTTTGAACTTTCATACTTGGAAAGTTTATTCACATTCTAGTGTTTGTAGTATTTAGAGATTTCCTTCCATTTGTAATTTTGTCACACTGATACCATTCTAACAATTAAAGTGCATCATTCTGTTTTGAAGCTTCATAGTGAAAAACGTGAAAAGAAATCTCCCCTAATTGAATCCACAGCCAACATGGATAATAATCAGACACAGAAAACATTCAAAAAGTAAGTAAAATAGGAAAACTTATGAACTCTTTAAAAAGATGACTTTATAAGCTGTCAAAAAGTTCTACTTAACAGGCTTTAGTAAGTTTTTCCGTACTTAGTAAATACTTCTCTTTTCAAACTCAGTAAGGAAACACTGATTATGGAGCAAGAAAAGAATGCATCTAGTATAGAGTCTCTGGAGCAAGAGAAAGCAGATGAAGAAGAAGAAGGAAAGAAGGATGAATCCAGTTGTTCTAGTGAAGAGGAAGAGGATGATGACTCAGAATCTGAGGCAGAGACAGGTATGTTATTTGGAGCATTGCCTTTCATTAAATATTTACTTTATAAATTTACTTATTTTAATATCACGTGATACAGAGTTAAATATGTTACATTTCACTTATTCTTCTGTATTTCACTACGTTTCCAGTCTATTTAAAGCAAGTTTATATATGTCTAAAGTCAGGTCATAACAAGTGTATCAAATGGATGTCTTCACTGGTGTCTACTTAGATTAAAGGTATTAACCAACTTACTTGATTGGCTGCTTAACAATTGATATTTTTAATTTAATAGATAGAATAATATAAGCCTAAAGTTGCATGTCAGAAACATAGAAGAAGTTAGAAGATCGAATTAGGGAGGAAGACTTTGTAGCAGTATTTGCTTGTGGAACTGGTATAGAGATTGGATCAGCAGAAGTGCAAACATTTTCATTTATTCTTATCACCCTGAAGTAGTTACCAATTAATCTGGCTCAGGTATTCATAAAGTAATAGGGCATATATTTTCAGTGTGTACTGAGATAAATTTTTAATATTAACTGTTACTTCATATATAACTTCAGTTCAAGAGGAATGTCCTTTGAAAAGTTTTGCATTGTACGCAGAGTTGTATGCACATTACTCTCCATTTCTCTCTTGAGAAGCGGAATTAGTGGGTTGGTTTTTTTTGAACAATTATCAGAGTAGCCAGTACTGATACAAGAACAGCATAGTATCTTTTCCTTTCAAACCAGAAAACAAGTGTCAGGCACAAAGTGTTTAAAGGTGTATTTTCAATCCTAATAAAGAATATTAGAATTGCAGTGCAGCAATACAATACATAGACACGGATGTCATTAGAAATAGTTTGTTAATATTTTATGCTTAAACTTTTGAAAATAAGTAGTCCTTTTTGATGAGCTGTCGGTTTTCATTTTAATACATTCTAATTTCTTTACCTGAAAAGATAAGACTAAAGAAGGTATTTTAGAGCTAGCCAATCTATCATAAGCATTTAATGTAGGTAGAAGTAAAAATAACTTATGAAACCAAACTTTCTATTATGGTTTAATTATTTTTTTGTATTTTGTATTAATCCAGCATTTCAGTATGAAGCTGAAAAAAATGTCTGTCAAGCTTTGTAATTACTCTTTTACCTTAGTGTACTTGCATGTTATTTACTGAGCTTTGCTAAACTGAAGCTACTTATAATACATAACATGTAGTAATTTCTCTGTCACTGAGCTGACTGTAATGTCTGCTGAACTTTGACTCTGGTAACTGTGTTCTCTTCATTGCCAGTAGTTTGTGCCAGGAAAATTTGACTGTGACACAAGAATTAATTTATGTAAACTTCGGGGGTTTTAATATCAACAAGGCTTTATCATACTTTATTTGGCAAGATACACTTTAAGCTTTTCCCTGTAGAGCTACATCTCTTAAGTTCCAAGATTGTACTTCTCCTTTTTTTACCATTATTCAGCTTAAGGTAGTGAAAGATTTTTCTAGTGAAAAATCTTACTATTGTAAGGAGCATTCTGGTTGTGAAGTATTTTAACAGTGCTCAGTGTTCTGAAATATTGGAAACGGTGATTTCTAGTCTTTTGGGATATTTAAAATGTTTTCCTAAAACTTTATTTCATTGGTTACATGAGAATATAGTTTTAAAATAAATACACTTCTGTTTGTAAGTCCAAGAAGGGAAATAGGAATATGAAAGTAGCATATTGCAAAGGATAGGTAAACAAGATAAAAAATAAAATTTTCATCAATTCAGGTTTTGTACCTTACTTTTTTTGACATACTTTAATTTTTTTGAAAATTAGTCAGTATCAGCTCAGTCATGCATACAAACTATGTTCTTGCTGTTCTAGAAATAATTTCAGAGTACATTTGTGAAAAATCCATTTTTCTCCTTCCATGCTTTCACTCCTGTTAACTTTTCCTGTGTATTTTAGATGTATTACTCGCAAATTTCTATCAGATTTGCCTGTGCGTAATCTCAAATCGTACTGTCAGTCCACATTGCCTTGTTTAGCTTTTAATCAACTAGAATTTTACCACCACTTTTTTTCACTTGTGTTTAAAAAGAACTTTCCATGATGTGCCATTGGTCATGTAAGCTGTTTGTTTTTATTTGTGTTTGTTTACTGCATAACTAACATTCAAAACATCTATTTAACTACGTCTATAACTAAAGTGTGTAACAGCAACACCATTGACTATACAATTTCTAATTGTAGGTAAATTCTTTGTTGAATTTAAATGTTAGTTGTGAAAGCACTGCATGAAAACCTTTCATACTTTCTAAATTAATTACTCCTATGCTGTATGGGTCATGTAGGTATAAAGATGTGTTTATAGTAGGGCCAAAACCAGTGGGGATTGAACCCCATGTTGCTTCATACTGTACAGATAGAAGGCAACATCGCATCCCCAAAAATATGCCGTTTGAATAGATAAAACAGAAGTGAGGTGTAACATTATGAAGCTCAAGGAAAGGCAGTGACAGCAGTTGTTGTATCACAATCATGACATTTTCTGTATGTTTGTGTAAGAAGGATTAAGGTTCATAAACCACAGACAGAGGAAGAAATACGGACAAAGCAGAAGAGAGTAGGTAGGTAGACAGTGAAACGTAGGTAAGAAAAACAAGGGACAAAGACGGAACGAAGCAAATGTAAAATCAGTGTTCTGAAAGGCAAGTCCCTGTCTCAGCTCGTTCTGGTGACCAGAATTCCTGATGGGGTTCTCTGTACAGTTAATTATTTCTTTGAACTCAACATGCGTAGTTACCAGAGAATGAATGTTTCACTTTGAATTGGCACCTACCTTCTGTAGTTCCAATTAACTATTACAGAATCAAAGAATAGTCAGGGTAAGAAGGGAGCTCTGGAAATCATTGAGCCCAACTTCCCCTGCCAAGGTAGGGTCACCTAGAGCAGGTTACACAAGAAAGCATCCAGGTGGGTTTTGAATGTCTCTAGAGAGGGAGATTCCATAAGCTCCCTGAGCAACCTCTTCCAGTGCTCTGCCACCCGCAGTGTTCTTCCTCGTGTTGAGGTGGAGCTTCTTGTATTTTTGTTTATGGCTGTTGCTCCTTGTCCTGTTGCTGGACACCACCAAAAAGAGTCTTGCACCATCCTCGACACCTGCCTTTGAGATATTTATATGCATTAATGAGATCAGATTAGATGCTAACATACCTCCTACTGTTAAAGTTTTTATGGTCATTAGCCAGCTACTAAAATACAGGGTTCTGGGGAAACTGAAATGCTGTCTCCAGAGGTTTCGAAGATGTGACTCATCAAAGCCTTGAGCAACCTGGTCCATAGGCAGTATTGACCCTCCTTTGAGGTTGAATTAGGGGATCTCCTGAGTCACTTTGAACCTGAATGATTTTGTGGTTCTGTCTCTGCATGGCTGAGTGGTAACACTTGATGAATACAAAAAAAAAAGGTTACATCCACAACCTTTTGGCAAAAAGGTGGACCTAGCTAAGGTCCAAATTGGGAGTGAGGGAGAAAACACTGAGGAATAAATAATAAAATGCTGTTCATTAACTGTCAAATTTTTTGGATAGAAATTCAGCTCAGTGTTGTAAAGGTGATGAAATTGTGAATGAAAAATGAAGATTAAATCTTGTAAATATTTTGCAGATAAGACCAAAACCTTGGCAGCTAATAATGCAAATACCACAAGTACACAATCAGCATCAGTAGCTGTGACGGCGCCTTCAGTAGCTGGTGGCCAAGGAGCACCTACATCGCCTGTTAAGAAGGTAAAAGAAAATACCCTTCTTGTGATTTTCTGTTTCTTTTTTCTGTGTAAGTGTATCTTTTTTGGTTCTAGTAGATTTGGTTAACTAGTGAATTGATGAAAATATGTACAGATTCTTAAAATACTTTCTGTTCTTCCCCAGAGATCGTTAATTTTTTAATTTTGAATGGTTTTAATTCTGAACAAGGATTTAAAATACAGAACTATGAAACAGCTGAATGTAAAATCCTTCTAAAAAGGAAAAGCTCTGCTGCACAGTTAGTGGAGTTCTTGTTTTCTTTGAAGCTAAACTTCATCTTTTGAAAGTCTTTATGTCAGACTCCTCCAGAATTTCTAGAAACTACAGTTCTAGTGTCTCTCTGTGCACTTAATTCAAGGGAGGCAGGCATGACTAAGTGACTTTTAGGAGTCCCTTGGAGCATTCAGTTAGTGCTTTGGCACAGAAGTTGAAAATGATAACTGAAATAATAATAAGAAAGTGCTGTAGGTCTCATCCCTGTTTTAATATGGTTAGAACCTTATGGAAGAGCTAGATAATAGGGACACATGATTTATTCAATGCACAACTCAAAACCACACCTAGCAAAACCATATTGCATGCTGGAAGCTTTTTACAGCTTGTAACTTTACAGGAAAAATTAATTTGAATGAATTTTAGTTTTAGTTGGCAATTTACTTTTGGAATATCAGAGCAAACTGGATAGTAAGCCAGTAAGTCTTCATTTTTCATTCATTACAACTTTTTTATACAGATCGTAGTCAAAGTGTAACCCTCTACTGATGCTTCTGAAAAGTGTGTTCAGGAGAAATGGTAGCCATGATGTACTGAAGCCACAGTAGAGGGAAAAGACATACTACTAGGAGAAGAGTATGTGGTGTATTTTGCCCCTGGGAGCTTACTGGGGTTATGCTTTCATATTCACAGTAGAATCTAATAGTGATTCATCTTACAAAGTATGCTTTAATGTAACAGGTGCAGATATGTGATTTAATGGTATGAGGGGATATTTTATAAGAGAGGAAATAAGCTTGATTTTAAGCTAAATTACAACCTTCTACAAATCATCAATACACTTCTAATTTTATTATCCAGTAATGTATGGTTTATATTTTGGTCTTCTAGGTCAAAAGTGCAGGCTAAAAGTAAACTGTAGTTATTTTCTATTACTATGTGAAAAGCTCAGGGCCTTCTGTAGCTACAATATAAATGCATATTATATCAAAATTATTATCTTGTAATGTAGCAGGTACATGTGATCTAAAGATGCAGTTAGAGCTCCTGTCAATGAATAAAAGGGCTTTAAACTGTTTTTACCAGTGAAGGTAAAGCAGCACTCTGTGTGTGATCTCACACCTACAATTGCACCTGCCTTTTTGGGTCTGCACCATCTGTTCTGCTGTAGCTGCACTTCTGCTTTTACGTCATAGATGGCCAAACCAAGGGGTGCAGATGCAGTGTACTAAGCTAGAAGTCAGGTTTTCTTCAGTCTACAGGGCTTTCAGTAATGCTGCTCTCTGACTGCAGGTATTGAAGGTAAGGCAAGTTTGGGAGGATAGCTTACGCTAGCGTGGGATGTGGTTTAAGGATGTGAATGATAAGGGGTAAGATAAGGGGTAAGATAAGGGGTATGTTAGTGTGAATCTTGCAGTATTCTCAACAGTGTGAGGATTTAGGCCATGGATGGACCTTGTAAGGTCACAGGTTTTGTTGTTCTCTTCTATGCAAGCTGTAATTCTGTCTCTGAATGAGCTAAACATTCTGTGTTACATTTAGTTGTAATCTGTTACTAAGGTTTTAAGTGTTTTAATGCTTTTTGGTATTTTGTGTTGTAATGAAGAGCTACATAATACAAACCTAGGAACAAACTATATGGTGTTTAAACAACCTTTTGTTTCTATTTTCCTTTCTTTCAATCTTCATCTTTGTCTTGTCTTAATTGGCTTTAGTATGATTTCATTCCTCCTATCATGCCTCTCGTGGAGTCAGTAGATCCTGCATCATGGAGGCAGGGCTTGCGCAAAACTGGCATTGTTCTTGTGCCCAATAAGGGTGAAAAATCTATGGTGAGGTTCTTGTGTGCACAGGTTTATGTACAGGTTGCAAAATAACATATTTAATAAAAACGTTAATACCAGATTTGCATGTTTCTAAATTTTTATCTCAAGTTCACAGCTTGTATTACGAAGTGTGGCTTTTTGGAAGCTAACTTTTATAGGAGTGGTATTCCTTGATTGGTCTTACGTTTATTATCTCATTGACTAATTTAAGAGAAAAGTGCATAGGTTGCCTCTCACTACAACTTCCCTATGAATTCAGCACTTAAAATTATTAAAAACAGTTGTGTTCTCAATTTTCTGCAAGGAGCATGAATTACCACGGGTAATGTAAATTAATAATGTAAATTCATTTTCATGTGTTTTATAGTTTCCAACATCTACAACCAAGGTTTCTCCCAAAGATGAAGAGAGGAAAGATGAATCTCCTGCTTCATGGAGGTTGGGTCTTAGAAAAACTGGTAGTTATGGTGCACTTGCAGAGATTACTGCTTCCAAAGAAGCTCAGAAAGAAAAGGACTCTGCAGGTGTTATGCGTTCTGCATCAAGTCCCAGACTTTCCTCTTCACTGGACAACAAAGAAAAGGTAATTTCATGGTAAAACAACATTTTGAGGAATTTCTATACCTTTCTTAGTATAGATGTTAATGATGTATTATAGAAGAAAGATTGTCGTACATATCTGTTCTTTACTAAAATTCAAAAAAATTACACTGCAGAGCTTATCTTTCAAAGTGTAATATGCTCCTTCAGTGTCTGGTGACCTGGTACATAAGTCTGGCATTTAACCCCTTTTTAGGACTTGCAAAGCTAGTAGTAGTTTTTACAATTTGGGGACATCAGAGGTTTGATAGCTTTTGCATCACTTGAAGAATGAGGCTAAAAGAATCTTACAAATAAAAGAAGTCTCTTTTGTATTCATTTTCATTTTGTAGTGATTTTTTACTTACAAAAATTCGTTCTGTAATAATGGATACACTGAACCAAGTGAAACAAGTGTTGTTCAGGTAGCTGAACAAAATAGATGTTGTGGTTCTATTTCAAATACAAATGTTTATATGATTTAAAGATTAAGAATAATAATGTACTGTACTGTATAAAGATATAGTACAATATAACTGAACCAGTTGCTTTCAGGAATCGTTGTTAGAATTGTACTGCAGCAAAGTAGAAAAAAGAGAAATCAAATCATTAGCATCACTAGAATGGAAACATTAACAGTTTCCTTTTCCTGTTGTAGTCTTCTATATTTAACTAAAGCTTAAAACTCATTTGTATAATCAGGTCACACTAAATACAGCTGGGGTTGTCATAATGATGATTTTCCAGACAAGATGATCAGTAATAGTAACACTTAATAAAAAACTAATGTCTTTCAGGAGAAAGATGGAAAAGGAACTCGACTTGCATATGTTGCACCTACAATACCAAGACGGCTGGCCAGTACCTCTGACATTGATGAAAAAGAAAACAGGTGACTGTGAAGTTACATTTTTTTAAAATATAAACTTTAAGTAAGATTTTAGAGTAGCTGAAAAAACATGTTTTAAAACAGTGCTAATATATAGCATTATCTGGCTGTATAGATTATGCTAATCCATGTGGCAATCCAATTTCTGAAGGTTTTTGATCTTGTAAATTATGATGACCCTTTCTAGAGTCCAAATTATTCTGTGACAAGAGCAGAACTGGGTAATGAGTGTTGTCTTCTTAGGAAAGAAAATAAATAAAATCCAAAAGATGAAGTCCTAATATTATAAGCCTCTGAAGGGTGCTAAAAGTATTCTACTACTTTGTCTTGAGTCACAAAGTGGTGCTCCTGGGCTACATTATTACTTTTGATTATGATAAAATAATGTGTTTCTTATGGACTTCGCTTAAAACCATATGGTGCAGCAGCAATACAGAAATCATAGGTTAGATAAGCAATTCTACTTTTCTTGTTTACATGTTGACCTTTCATTATCTTCTGGAGATTTTTACTTTCTTTACTGCTATTGCTTCTGTAGCTTTCAGAAAAAAAGAAACAAGTAGTTAGGTGCATAGGCTTGCTCCCCGTTAGGATTTGGGGTACTTCATGGTATGTTGCACAGTCAGAACCTTGCTTTTTTTCACTTCTCCTTTATTGGGGTTCTACTGGGATGTTTTCTGCAGTTACTGTGAAATGCATAGAACAAAACGCAGAGGTCTCCATAATGCCTTGGTTTTGGTTGGATCATATCTAGATAGCTGAATGTTGGATGACCTGAACTGAAAATCCTTTCATTGCTCAAAATGTGCTGTTGTAGTCCTTGTCTGTAAGGTTGATAATTTCTTCATGCCTGAAGAGGAATGACTTTGTTGCTGTTCTTGAGAATTGTTTGTTACAGTGCGAACACAAGATAAATACTATCCTTTCTTATGCTTGTGGGAAGTTGCTTAAGTTTAGTCTCTGGGTGACAGATTCTGTTTTGAAATAGGGATATTTCAGATCTCATGCTCCTCTGAAGTTCAATGTAATTTGTTAGCATTTCTCACTTGGATCACATGTTTTTTAATCTGTGTTTCTATAAGGGGAAAATTTGGAGTTTGTGTTTGTGCTATCTTTCGCTCATTTGCTATATTCTGTGAGGCTGAATTTGTCAGGTTTGGTTTGTTTATAGAGAGATTATTATTGTTTCAGTTTTTATTCTTTTGAGATCTTCTAAAAAGCTCATGTTCTTCAAAAGTGTCTTAGCTAGATGATACCTTAGGATTGGAATAAATATTTCATTCCGTGTTACTCCTTAGAAGCTGTTATCGCTTGTAACAAAGGGATTAAGTTTTTCTTCAGTGTTGAGGTTTATTTGTGTCCCTGATATGCCAGTCTTGACTTATTCACAGACACAGTTCCAAAAGTGGTTATCAGCAATAGTACAGTTTTTCTCATATGCATTGGGTTAACTGCAGGTTTGTGAGTCCTAGTGGTCATCAGTACAACTGATCTTCCTGAGAACTTTCTGTATGCCTTGGTGTACCAGAGATGAAGCCTGCTTTTAGGCATCAATACTTTGCCCACTGTATGATGTGGCAGACAACCCAGCCTACCTAAAGCCACAAGAGATTTCTGACATTTATTCTGACCTTGTTTACATGAAGAATTCAACCATCTGCCCTAGAGATACCTTAATAAATTATTAGGGTCTCTGCCTTTGTCAAAGGTCTTTGCCCTGGTTGCTTAGCTTAATGCCAGGTTCTTGCTCTCCGTAACACCTACTTGCCTTGTGAACTGGTGATGTAGTGTAGTCCTAGCTAACATCCTACTGTGAGTGATGGAAATTACTTCAAGATGAATCCCAGCTGGGCTTTTAGATTAAAAAATCTCAGATACCCAATCTCAGTTGACTAGCCAGTGCTACAGCAAAAGTGCTATAGTGTCTTGGCAAAGTGGAACCTTGAGTAATTATGAAAGATTTGTTATGCAGCAGGACCTTTCTGTGGTAGATAATATCTCAGAATTAGTGTTTCTCTTTGCTGGTAAGAAACAACACTACATTGGTCTATGTTTCTTAATTTTCTAAAGTTGTTGCCAGCTGTAGAAGTGCTAACATAAATTTTCATGCAAAAAGAGGTACATGATGATGGCCAAAGGTATCTGAACATAAAATACATCTTTGCAAAGTTTTGTTTTATTTTGCCTTGTACACCTGGTTGCCTTATATATATAGTTTTGTAAAAGACACGTTTTATTCTTCCTTCTATCTGAACTTCAAATCTTGAGCTGACATTTTAATTAGAAATTCAGCTTTTGCTTGTTGGTTTTCAGGACAGTTTTTCTAAGTAGATTTTTGCAAGGTTATTCCTGGCTGCTATAAACTGCAACAACAGTCTGGAAATTCCTTATGACTGAAGTCATGTCAGCGAGTGATACATGTCAGGCCCCTCAGGAATGGCTACTGCAAGCCTATTGACACTAGTCTACAGTATCATGAGTTCTAAAGGCTTGTCAGCTTTTGAACTTCTTATAACATCAAAGAATGAAAAATTCAATCAAATCAGCTATTAAAAAACCCAAGTAGATTTCCCTTATTGGGTTGGATAATCTCAGGAGCAAACAGAAAAACGTCAGGTTCCTTTTTTGATAAAAACAAAGCCAGCAATGACCACAGATAAAAGCTGACAATTGATTTCATGTTGATTAAATCCTCTTTAACAGTTTTCTTTTGATGCTGCTTTCTTCTTATATTTCTAATGGTGTTAGTATGAATGTAGTATCTTTCCACAGAGGCTTGAAAATGATTGTCCGTAAAAGCAATTTTATTCCTGTTCAGTTATGTTTATTTTCAGTGTGTTATCCAGGATTTTAATTTGAAGCTCCTGTTCAGCTTATATCAAGAACAGCCTTCTTTGATGTGAGTTTGCTAAACTAAAATCTCTTTTATAGGGATTCATCTGCTAGTTCAATACGCGGTGGCAGTTCCTACACCAGGAGAAAATGGGAGGAAGATGTCAAGAAAAACAGTTTGAATGAAGGTCCTACATCAGTAAATACAAGTTATCAAAGAAGGTGTGCGATTTTTTTCTTTTTTTTTTTTTTTTAATCAAGATAGACTTAAAAGGTAACAAGTACTGAATCATTTTGTAAGGACAGTTTAAAATTGAATGGTTACATATTAACATGTTCACAATAATTGCAAAGTATCTATTGCAATGGTTGTGCTGGTTTTAAACTTGCAGTAGTATGCTGATGCAGTGGTTGTGCTGATTTTAAACTATGTAATTAAAGTTCGATGCTTCCGTTTTCCTATTGTTTATTCCCGTTTGGGCTTCATTCAACTCTTTCCAGATGAGTTCAGTAGTCAAAGATAATTATTTCAAATGTTGAAATAGAAGTAATTCTGCTTGGTATCTGAAAAGGGGGAAAACACTGTGTCAGCTGAATTCTGGTTATTGCATGACAGTCCTGGAGGTACTGGACTGCTGTCCTTAATTGTAAATTTATAGTCATACCTATGTTGACCCTGTGTTGAGTATCAGCATCGTAGAATACATAAAATTCACTTGAATGCAAAGTGAATTAAGAAATACGAGAATAGTTCTCAGGTGTGCTGGTTCCTAACTTGCAGAATTTTCTCAGGAGGAATCATATGCTGCACATATATACATGATTAACTTTGCTGCATTTTGTAGTTTCAATGTAACTATTTGAGTCAAATTCTTCATTGTAATTAATGGGGCAATAAATAGGTAAAATGTTTATGTCAAAGGAAAGAGTCAAGCAACTAAGCTGCATATTGGTACATGCTGCTGATACACGTGATACATACTAAGCATTTTTTTGAGTCTTGACGTTGATATTATCAGTAACCAGGCTGTCTCTTACGGCATAATATGTATTTATTTCTTGTTAACCTCCTGCCTTAAAAAGAAGCCTCCTCAATTTTCCTAACTTTAGATTTAGGAAAGATGTTGCACAAATTTCTTGTTCTCGATTGAAAATATCAACAGTTGATATATGAGAACAATCTTTGCATGTTAGCTTTTTTCAGTATTTACACTCCTGTCTTCAAATGTACTCATCACACTTAAATGTGCTCATTGCTTATAAATTGCATGTGGTGCTTTAATAGTGTATTTCCTTGTTCGGTTATTTTTTTTGTCATTCTAGAGTTGATAGTAATACAAAAAATTACCAATTGCAGAATGTCAAAGAAGAATCTTTCCTTAAGTCATTTGCAGTTAGTCATATGGTACTTTGTCTGTCCTAACTGTGGATTCTGAGGTTTAGTCATGGGCAAACAACCTGACCTGGTAATGCAAGATTTGTTCACACAGAACCAGTGGATAAAAATGTGGAAACCACTGGGTCTGGTTTATAGCTTGAAGAGCAAGGGAAAAACCTGAGTGGGAGGTTATTCTTCTTGGGAACGATTAAAGATTTTTTTAAAACGAGGCAGTAAATTTAATTGGTTTCAAATTATAAGAGGAGTGATATTGATGACATTTTCTTTCCTGACAAGCTGTGCAGTAAGGTTCTGCATTTTCTGAGGTATTCAGTGTGGGTGAAACAGCAGTTTAAAAATGGGACATTGGGGGCCCTATATGAATACTTCAGTAGATGTGATCAAGACATTCTTACATAAAGGGGTGAGATTCCATTCTTTGTCCTCTTTGATGAAGAAATGGTCGGGACTAAGGGACACTTCTACTGCCCTCCGAAGTCATAAATTAAAAGTCCTAGCCAAGGAAACAATGAAGAAAATGCTTCTTTTGCACCAGAAGTTTCCAAGACTGAACTGAGGCACAGAATACATGAGCAGAATTTTAATGGATCATTCACAGCTTGGTGATATTTTAATGAGTAAATATAAGTAATAAATGCAGCCATTGTACATGTCTCTCCTTCAGTGGCTCCTTTGGTAGAAGACAAGATGATTTGATAAGTTCTAATGTTCCAAGTACTGCATCAACAGTTACCTCTTCTGCTGGTCTTCAGAAAACGCTGCCTGCCAGCACAAACACTACTACGAAGAGTACAACGGGTTCTACTTCAGCAGGTGTACAAAGCAGGTAATTGCACCAGGACACTTTTGTTCCTTTTTTTTTGTCAGGTCTACTGTGTGCTTATGTATGTGCATGCGTTCTTGTTTAGTAGATCCTGGGGCTCTGGATTTTTTCACTTTCCTGTTAAATTTGTTTTGATTGTATACAATTTGGCTCAAAAATTGTGAATGGCTTTCTACTGTAACGTGAAAGCCATGTTGGTATAAAAGAATAAATCAAATGTTGAAAGGGTCTGAAGAATAAAAGTTCAATTATGTGAACTGCTAATTCTTAATTTATTCAATTTAATAGCTCAAGCTGAGCTTTCATAGTAGAGACATTTCTCAGTTTCCTTCTTAAAAAAAAATCCATCCCTCAATTTACATGTTATTAGTTGTTTAGTAAAGTGCTTTCATTGTTTAGCTGTTTCCTTTTCTCTTTTTTTGTGTTGCTGCTTGTTATGCTGTAGTACCTCAAATCGTTTGTGGGCTGAGGATAGTACTGAGAAAGAAAAGGACAATGTTCCTACAGCAGTGACCGTTCCTGTTGCACCATCTGTTGTAAATGCTACAGCCACTACCACAGCCATGACTACAACCACTTCTGGCACTGTGTCCTCAACATCAGAGGTCAGGGAGAGACGGAGGTGTGTAAAGGTCCTAAGAGTAATGTTGCTCTTACACAAAAGTTATATTTTTTCCCTATTTAAAGGAATGTGTTGGTTATCACAGATTTGAACAGTACAGTGTGTAAAGCAGTGTTGTTTTCTTGCTGCTTATTGAAACAATTGGTACCTCAGTTTATCTAAGAGCTTAGTACTAATAGAGACCATTCGCTAAATTTAAACTTTGATACTATATGTTTTTGACTGGCCTTGGGTTCTCATATGGTATATGGTATTTTCAGATTTATATTTCTCTTAATAGATTAAATGAGTCCTCTTAAAAATACCTGTAATGGAACTTTGTAACACACTGAATTAAAAATAATAAAATGAATAATTAATTAATTACTACAAGTACATTGCTGCTGATTGAGGTATTGTGCCACTGGCAGTATGCTGATAAGTTACAGTGTAGCATTTTTTCAATCATTTTGTATGCCTGGCATTATTGAGAAGAGAGTATTGAATCCAACACATTCTATTTATTTCATTGCATGATTTAGGGTCTCTTTTACTTGAAATATAGTCATACAATTTTAAATGCAATGCTTTAAGAGATATTCAGTATGAAGAATGAGTAAGAAGGTGATCCAAATCTTATTTTAAGAATATGGTGGTTTTTTCTGTTTACAGCTGTATGAAGGATGAGTTAAGATTGGTGCATATTTGTTTCCATAAAGAGTTGTTTCCTGCTATTTATGGAATCAAAAATAAGATTTCAAAAGATTGTTAATTCCTGTTAGCTTTCCCGTGTTCTTCTCTTTCTGGGTATTTATAAATGTTTAACCCTTCTGCTGAAATGCAAGTTCAGATTTCTATGTTGCTCCTGTAGTAGTTTTAAAATGTACCTTCTGTATCAGTGCCACATATGTGTATCTCTGTATGTTCACGGAGGTAATGAAGTATTCCTCATTACAGAAGAAAACTGCTTTCTCGTGGTTCACTTAAGGCAGCAGATTTAAAGATTCCTTGTAGCATGCGGCCTAATGAGGGTAGTCTGTTTTCCATAGTCGTCCTTCCTACCCAAAACTGAGATGAAATAACTTCTTTGATATGTGGATTATGCTTTTATTATTCCCCACCATGATTCAGGAAGGGTCCACATGTGCTAACAATCCATTTCAATAACAATTGTAGTTGGAACCTGCGTTTTCCATAGTGAAATTTGAACTGAACCCAACAAATGAAAAATGAAACCAACAAAAAGCTTTTTTCCCCCCAAAATAATTCAAAATAGTTCAAATTTTAAAATTCAAATGCTATTTCAGTCTTATATCAGTTAGGAAGTCAAGGAAAATTGGAATTAGGCTTTTGCTGTCTCATTTGCTCTCACTAGTGTGTGTATACTAATGTGCATATACTACATATGTTTTAGATACCGGCAGTTGGCCTGAAATTCCTTGGTTTTTTCTGACTGGACTCATTGCATAATATACTGTGGCAGATGCATTCTTGATGGCATATTAGGATATCCGTGAATCTTAGAAATCAAAATTGGAATAATTGCTGCAGGCATTTGAGAATGTAGTGCTCTAAATATGAGCACAAGCATATCTATTTGTTAATATACAGATAGATATATATATGTGTGTGTGTAGCTACATATGTTTCTATGCACATGAAAAAATAGATGTATATTAAATATTACATGCTATGTATTTTCTTAAGTAATGAAGTTGGTTGATCTGTGTTTATAGACTGAAACTGTATATTTAGAAAATATGTTTGGAAGAGTATTTCAAAGGTATTTGAAAAGTAAAGATTTTATAAAGTACTTCATTGATGAATCATGTCATGGTGCATCCTTTTGGAATAGCTGAAGAAGCAGTATTCTTTATTTGATTTTTAGTATTGGTTTAGAGAAACAGGGAAGGAAATTACAAACTTGAGTCTGTTAGTCTTTGTCTTATAAATAATATAGCACAGGTAGCTGTGTGTGGCGCACGCAAGGGATGCTAGGGAAGCACACTTTATACTCTTGACTGTAGCTGCAGAGTGCACCTGAAAAGTTGAGAGTTTTCATTTTCTCTCAGTGTGATTTAAAGTATTTCAGATTTATTGGAAGTTAGGTGTAGGTACACAGTTACTAAAAAGCAAGTTATGTGAACGAGTTTGTAGCAATTTTCAAGCCTTAAAGATGACAGGTGCTCTGCAATCAAACCCTCCTAGGTAGGTGGGGTTTCAGGTCCAGTTAACTAAAGCACCCCTTTCAGGTCCAGTTAACTAACAGACGTGTCCTCACTCTTGTGGATAGAGCCTAGAATTCTTGGGAAATGGAAGATCAATCAAAAATGCTGTTTGCAAGAGCACCAGATAAGGAAATCAAATTAACATAGTGTGGGTTTTTTAAGATGTGCCATAAGATCGGGGTTGTTTCAACATTTTTAAGTATAGCAGCTAATTATAAGTTTTTTAATAGGGGTAGAACATAGGTTGTAATCCATAGGTCTGTGTAAATGAAGTTTTTAAACTCTTAAGATTGTTTCAGAATGATTTTTAGTATGTGCTAAGGCTAACAAATATATTACTAGGTGAGCAAACTGCTCTTTCCATACATAAATTATTTAGGTGTTAATAGATGATGGCATAATCACTAGCCAATTATTGAATCATTAGCCAGTGATTCCTAACTATTCTTAACTAATGATATATAAAAAGAAACAATCAGAAAATATTATAGAATCTGATCTAAAGAAGCTCAGAGAGGTTTTGTTTTAAGCAGCTTTTTAGTAGCCTTTTGATTTTGCTTTTTTCAAAATTGTTTTCACATTTTTTCTAATTTTTAGCTAATCCAAGGATTTTAAAACAGTGTGAAATTATAGCAGCATTCCCAGAATATTTTGTCATCGAAAATCAACAAATGCATTAAAAACTTTTAAATTCTTTAGTTATGGTTTTACATACATAAGAATATATGCATTTATGCGTGTGTATATTTCCTGTTGGTTTTTTTACTCATTATCTGGATTAGAAAATTTTTTAAGAGTCCAGACCTTGTATGTCTACTCTAGTAGCCTTTTGTCTTTGATTACAATTACCTGCTTATTCTGCAGGACTTAAGTGGGTTTCATGAATAATTATTTTAAGCTTATTTTTTTCAAAGGGACATGGATTACTCAAAGCATGGATGATTCATGTGAAAATATGGTAACCACCTCCTCAGGGATTTTTAATTTCTGGTGAAATTGATGATATAATTAGACTTTCTGCATTAACAATACATTTAGCTTTTTCTAAAAGTGTACAAGTTATGTTAAAAGTTAATATGCACACGTATTTGATGTATAAATGTCTAACTGGCAGAATCTCTGAGGTCTCCTACCCCTGTGTTAGTAGACCAGTGAAATACCAAAAAAGCTGAAGTTATATTTATAGAAAATGGTAAAAAGAAATCTAAATTAAGTAAAATCTCTGTATTTTAATTGAGTTCTAAGGCTGCTGTCTTGATGAATAAGTAGATCAGTTTGATATGGAGGAAAGGTAATATATAAACGTAAAATAAAAAAAGTACAATCTGGCTTATATAGTTACATATTTTCTTCTGACTGCTTTGGTTTCAGTCTGTCATGTTTTTGGTGAGGGGGGTTTGAATGTTTAATACATTTGTGCAAAAAAATTATCATGTGCCAACTTTGTTTGTAATTAACTCTTTAGATCATACCTCACTCCAGTACGGGATGAAGAGTCAGAGTCCCAAAGAAAAGCTAGATCCAGGCAAGCAAGACAGTCTAGAAGATCTACACAGGTATAGTATTACAAAAGCTTCTATATTTTTGAGGACATACCCATAACATCACTCTTGAGAAACAGGCGTAGCGTACTGCGTTTGCATCAATTTGTAATTCTTTTTTTCTGTGCACGAACTACTGTAGGTAATATGATTGAGCTAATCAACCTGGGTAGCTAATGAAATTCATGACATAGAAAAAAATACTTTCAATCTAGTTTCTGTGGAGATGGAAAAATACTAAAAGAGTTTTTTATTACATGCTAGTGATCTAGTATCTTAACTGCATGTCTCTTTGCAGCATTTCTCTCTCTTAGTTTACATACTGATATATTTGGAGGTTCTTCCAGTTTCTATCAGTATCTATCAGCAACTAGCACAATCCTAGCACAGGGAACGATGTGGCAGTAGCAAAATAGGGTATCTCTAATGGTACTCAAACACTCTTTGGGCAGTGGAGCAACTGCCAACCAACTATCTGCTGGCGAACTGAGAATAGTCCCTGAATTAAACAGCACAAAGAAATACTCTAGCCGTTGTCCTTACCTGTTTTTAGGCTGAGTCCATAGCTACATTGTTTACTGATGTTACTTTCAAATCTTTGCAGTTTTATACTCTCAATATACTCCTGGTTATATACCCTCAAATACTCCTGGTTAGTTTTCCTAATGAGAGATCTGTGCTGCTTGATACGACTTAATCATACAGCAGTTATTTTTACTTCTTAAGAGTAATTCAGAGCCCTGATTGATGGTCAGACTACAGGCTAACTATTGTTGAATCTTTACAGTGAAGAGGCTACCAGGAATTACTGGATTAAACTTTATCAACACTAAAAGCAATTAAATAACTGCTAAGATGCAAAGTTGGCTTTGATAAATAGATTACAAAGTGTTTTGAGCAATGTCTCAGTAAGATACATCAGCTGAAAAGCATAGTAGAGAAAAGCTGTCTTCCTAAAATTGTTTGCTCTCTGAGCTTATTTCAAAACTAGTTTTTAGCCTAAGAATAACAAGAGACTTTTTAGTGTTGCTGACCTAAAAATCTAGTTGCAAGGAATTAATTTGTAAAGTATCAACATTTCTGAAAATACGAGTATTATATTTTTAGGGTTCTTTCAGAAATGTTTAGTATGCTTATGATCATATTAGAAGCTTCTAGTGGATTCTTAAATTATTTCTATAGGATCTTCTATACAATCTATCTACTAGTTCAGCTAAAAATTGTCTTGCTGGAGAGTCTGTGGTTGATTGCATTACAACAAATACTTGCCATGTATCAGAGGGATGTTTGGTTCCAAGATTCAAGAGGAAACCTTATAGGTAGAATCTGTAGGTAAAATTTATTTCTTAATAGATAGATTTAATTTTTTTTAATCGACATTGGTGTTAATGTTATATTAAAATGGTGTTTACTGACTGCTGTTTTCACAGGGTGTAACACTGACAGATCTTCAAGAAGCTGAAAAAACTATAGGAAGAAGTCGTCCCACACGAACCAGAGAACAGGAAAATGAAGAAAAAGAAAAGGAGGAGAAAGAAAAGCAAGACAAAGAAAAACAAGAAGAAAAGAAAGAATCTGAAACTAAAGATGATGATTATAGACAAAGATATTCCCGAACTGCTGAAGAGGTATTTTCATGATGAGTCTCTTTAGGTAGAGAAATTATATGAATCTTTACTCCAACTATATTATTTTAATTTTGGTACTACTATAAGAAGCATTTATATAGTTCAGTGTTTTCATATCCTGTGGTTTATATTTTTTAATCCTGGTGAATTAATTCTGACATTTTTGTTTAATAGCCATATCATCGCTATAGACCAACTTCAACTTCAACTTCTTCGTCATCCACCTCTTCACTCTCCACCTCCACTAGCTCTCTATCAACTTCAAGTCAGCTAAACAGACCAAACAGCCTTATAGGTATAACTTCTGCCTATTCTCGGAGTGGGACAAAAGAAAGTGAGAGAGGTAGGAGTACTGTTTATCACGGGGTTTTCTGTTTTAGTTGACAAAGGGCAGTTTACATTTCTAGAGGTATTTCAGAATTGAGTGAGGTACGTAAGATCACTGGGGATGTACCTTGCTCCCATCTTCTGCAAGAAATTTCAAAACTTGCATATAAAGAGGAAAATTATTTTCTGTATTTGATGGTGCTTTGCAGTCATTTGGGTTTTTTCCATTGTTGGGTCACAGGAATTTCAAATATACTGCATAAATATCCACATAATGCTTTAATTTCTGCTTTAACACAGCAGCTGTAATAAAGTACTGTATTTCAGGGTCTAAATACTTGCAGACATTAAGAAGGAATTTTGCTTGATTAAATAATTGCTAAATAATTAGGGGTTTGTTTCAGTCCTTCCATGTTGAAGGACTGGAATGATGCTCTGTTTCTTTAAGGACCTCTCAGGGTTATATAAGCAGCTGGAAAAGGAAAGGTGATGTTTCCTGTAGTACTTCAGATGTGACTGTACTTCTGCATACTTTACCTGGTTTATGTTATCTTAAACTGAGGATTAGATGCATGATTCAGGGATCACAAAAAACTCTTCTCTGATGTCACAGAGATTTTGCCCTCATTTCAAATGTGAATCCCCTCCTATAATTCTGAGAGATGTTGGGCCTGATTCTTTGCCTGTCAAAGGAGGAGCCTGTTAGCATACATTGTGATCTGTTCTTGAACTTGCCACTGTTGCTTTCAGAGAAATACTTTATTCAAGTTATTGATCAGTAATTTTAGTAGGGTTACTGTTTGAAATTGATAATTTTCTTCTACAGAGGGTCAGATAAAATGGCCCACTGATGAAATCTCCATGAACTATATAGCAGTATTGCCAAGTTCCCTAGAATGGTGTTTTCTGAGGAAATCACTGAGGCTAGGCTTCAGGGATATGCTTCCTGATTTTTTTCCCCTTTTTCCTAAAAGGAACTGAAATTTGGATTAAGATTCTTTTGTAATGCATGCTTACTCTAGGAAACTCACTCTAGATTGTTCTGTGGAAAAGATTTTCACTGGTAAATATTGGCTACCGCAGGTTCTTTTTTTTTTCAAATTATGACTTTTGGAGGAGAAATACACTACCACCTGAAATCCCAGAGGTAAAATCCTAGTCTATTTAATTAGGAAAGGTATATGTTTACCACGCATGTGTTTCCCATCTTCCCTATTTAATTCTTCCTTCATTCAAAAATGTTTATTTACCTCTGAAGACTAGTGATGGTAGTTGTTAATGATTATTGATTCTTCTATCTGAACTCAATTCTGTGGTTTCTTTAATAAAAGAACATCAGGCTGAACAGACTGTATGATAATAAGTAAAGAACTTTAGTTTGGGCAGGTACGTTTAAATTTTTTTTGCACAAATTACTTGTAAACAAATCAGGCAGCAAACACAATCCTGAGTTGTTACATCTATTTTGAATTGCAATTGCATTTGTTTTAAAGAAAAAGGACATCTGTAATATAGTAATCTAATCTAAGAGGTCCCATTTTATTCTTCCTTAGAACAGAGATTGAGAGGACTGTGATGAAAAGGAGGACTCTAAGGAGGACTTTTAAAAGTTGGGGGGGTTTTTAATATTGCATCCTTGATGTCTGCAAAAAAACCTTGTTTGATGAAGAATGGTGAAGAATTATCTTCTCTTTTTTTGTACTTTTACAAAAGTACACAAATAACATGACAGTTTTGAAAACTGAGTTGTGTGTCCAAGTTGTATTACTGTTACATTAAGACATTTTGTTTAGGTGACTGAGGTGGAATTAGTATTTACAGTATTTTAGAGCTATGTGTTGTGGGGAGTGTATATTACAGCAAACCCTGTATGTGGTAAGAAGCTCTTCAGTGAATTTATTTCAGGTAAAAAGTATGTATTGTGAGCATTTTAAAGACTGAGAAGAAGTGTTTCAGAAAATTAGACTGTGTCATAATTCCATGAATGAGAAAGTTGTTATTAACAGAAGGGGGCAAAAAAGAAGAAGAAAAGGAAGAAGATAAGTCACAGCCGAAGTCTATAAGGGAAAGACGGAGACCAAGAGAAAAACGACGATCTACAGGAGTTTCTTTTTGGACTCAGGATGTAAGTAAACTTCACTTGTAGCAAAATGGAATGTGTATAGTGTACTATTAAAATAGAGAATTGTTTAGAGTGATACAATATATAACTAATTGTTCTAGAAAAAATGATGCTTTTCAAGTTAAATATTCTTTGTTTTTGTTTTGATGCTTTCAGGAGCAAAATCAAAATTACGTTTTTTCAGTTGATACTGCTATCAAGAATTCTAGAACACTGTAGTAACCATAACTTAATAGGAATTAATCATAATCTAAGGAAAAAAATTATTGTTGAACAAATGTTTTCTATTGCATGCAAAGCAAGTAAAAATGAGACTCGTTATTTGGCACATCGCAAGTAGCTATGCATTTAGCAACTTAAAGAGCTGCTGTCAGAATAGAAGGGTTGTAGTTGATGTTTCAGACTATTCCTTTTCCCTTTTCTTTGTCACAGGATCCATATGTAATGTAACAGCCAGATTTTCATGTGTCAAATGCAAAGTTGTTTCATGTCCTTCTGGTACTGAAAACATGTACCTGTTTGAGAATTTTCTTCATCTGTCCTGTATATTCTCTGTGGAGTATTCTGCTGCTCTTATATTTTCATATGAAAAGTGTAGAATGCATTAAAGTCCTACTAAGCTTTCAACAGTTCAATTATTTTTCCTCTCCCACCTCTTTCACCAGAGTGATGAAAATGAACAGGATCACCAATCTGATTCAGAAGAAGGAACAAACAAGAAAGAAACTCAGGTAATTTAAGAAGGATAATTTGTTCATTAACTTTTAAGAGATACATTTTGACTGTAAAATTTTTGTTGCACTTGAATTTACATATCAACAGTGGCCATAACTGACTGTTTTGTCTTCCATTCTGATTATGTAGAATTAGCATCCAGAAAATGTAGATGAGATTTTTGACACCCAGGTCAGGTACATGATGCAGCAGGTTACTGGAGAAAACATTCCGTTTCTACCCAGCAAAACCGTTATTTCATCTACATCTGTTATTTTCAGATAAATAATATCCAATTACTTATGCACACTAATTACAACCTTTGGAAATTAAACCCAGTGCTGTCATTATTATAATTAACAAATAATATGAGAAGTTAATTGTAGGAAGCACAGAAAGTTGAAGAGCGCAATGTATGTAATTTCTCCATTGGACAAAATGGTTTTCTGGACATCCTAAATGAGTATTATTGGTCTTGATAAAAAGTCAGTGGAAAACAGTACAATAGGCTTGATTTGATGGGAAGAGTCCTTAAAAACAGAATGGTGTGTGACAGTGGAATGAATAGTTACTAAAAGGGAATTAGTAACATAACCTGTGCTATAAGAAGAATGTATTTATTTAGATACTTTAGATATTTTAATATAGAGAATATTTTTGCTCTAAACCCTGGAATAACACACTACAGAATCAGGTTCATTACTTAAGAACAAAACTCAAGTGGTATTTCTTTCTGTTTTGTAAAACTTCCATTACAAATTTGTTAAATATTTTAGTTGAGATTCATTCTGTGCCACTTTGATTTGCTGTATTTTTTATTTCCATGCCACATTAATATGAATGCATAGTCCTGTTTCCTTTGCTCCCAGTAGTACATATCATTATCCTTAGATCTGTAATTACTTCATATTCTGTTCTGTAGAAATTAATTTTGGTAGAACATGCTGTGTGGTGCTTCTGATAAAATTAATAACATTAGAGTGAAATAGTGCTAAATCAGTCCCAAAATTATGAATATTATTAAAAGGGTGAGTGTGTTGGGCTGGAATGGTGGAGAAGTGTAGAACTGACTGACCAAGAGTGCTTGGACAGGTGCAGTTTTTGCTACGTGACCAGTCCCAGAGGGTGGTGGTGAATGAAGTTCCACCCAGCTGGCACCTGGTCATGAGTGGAATTCTCCAGGGTTCAGTGTTGGGGCCAGTCTCTTCCTTTCCCTCTTTTTTTACTGACCTCCGTGCCGCCATGTTGGTTTTCCTCACGTGTCCTCACTCTTTCTTTTTCTCTGACTCGGAAGAAAATTGTTGTCTGTAGGTACTATTGTTCTCAAGTTCTATCAATTGAAAAGTTCTCATAGGGCTTCGCAGCGCCAAAAGATTGATCTCGTCTGGGCTCTGCGCCAAAGAGTCGCTCGCCATGTTTCCACCCCTGGTCATGCTGCCCCACCGGCACTGTGCGGGCAGTGCCAGCTGCCACGGTGCTGGTGCCGTCTTACGCCTTTCCTTATGTGAAGCGCCGAGAAAGAGGAGCCGCTGCCGCTGTTCCTGCCCTCTGCCTGCAGCACAGCTGGCTGGGAGCGGCTAGGCAGGCGCAATTCACTGCAGACCACGCCGGGCGTGGCAGTGGCCACGGTGCTGTATGCCCACGGCTGCAGCCGCGCCGAGATGGCCCCCGGCGACTGCCTCACCACCCCTAGCAAGGAGATCTGCGTGCGGTTTTTTTCTTCTTAAATATGTTACCACAGACACGTTGCCAACTCCTCTAACTGGGCCAGCAACGTGTCCATCGTCAGAGCCTTCAGGGATTGGCTCTGCTGGACATAGTAGAAACTTCGAGCAGCTTCTGTCACAGAGACTGCCTCTGTGGCTCCCCCTGCCCCCAACAAAAAACCAAGCTCTGTTAAACTAACACACCAGGGCAGTGATTGTCCCCTTGTACTCAGCANTGGCGAAAAGAAGGCTCGGGAGAGACCTCTCGCCAACTCTCTGACAGGAGGCTGTAGCCAGCTGGGGGTCGGCCTCTTCTCCCAGGCAGCCAACGACAGGACAAAAGGAAGTGAGTGAAAAGCTGAGCCAGGGAGGTTCAGGTTGGACATCAGGAAGAATTTTCTCACTGAAAAGGGCAGTTAAGCATTGGAACAGGCTGCCCATGGAGGCTGTGGAGTCACCATCACTGGAAGTGTTCAAGAAACAACTGGACATGGCACTTAGTGCTATGGTTTAGTTGTCATGCTGGTGTTCAGTCAAAGGCTGGACTCAGCGATCTTGGAAGTGTTTTCCAATGCAAATGATTTTATGGTGAAACACCAGAACAGGTTGCCCAGAGAAGTTGTGGATGTGGTTTGGGTGCATGCTACAGAGAAAATTAGAGGACCTTAGACAAAAAATTATTTCTAGCCTGAAGATATTAAGGGATCAGAAAAATCATTTTCTTATTCATCTCAGAGGTTTTTGAAAGAACTGTCTTGTCCGTAAGGGAAAGCTATTAAAGAGGAGTCAGACTTTGCTAAGCACTTTTGACAGTTTGAGGTTGTTCTCTAATTTTGTTGATACTTTCTGATATTAAGAACAGAGAATTTCTTGAAGTAGCACAAAAAATGCTGTGTTGTTATTAAAGAAAATTGGTGTTCCTGCTAGAAGAATAGTCTTAGAACTGAGTTGTAGGATTGCCACTTAAAAATAAGGAAGTTGGAAGATTTCTTTGGTAGATGAAGTGTTTCTGTGAAGCTGATTTTTAAGTATGATGCATTGCAAAAAACCCCTATTAATTTGAAAAGATACTACAATTGTAGTTAGCGTATAATTAATGGGCTAACTGTGGCACATTCCACAAAATCTCTTAATTTCACAGATTATTCATGCTCTTGACAGAAAATAGCGATGTTTTATTTGGAGTGGTTAGGCTGTAGTATGTACCTATAATATCCTCTGTGCAGTAAGTGCACTTCAAGGTGTCAAAGGGGAAATTGAGTGTATTGTGGACAATGTGGCTGTTTTCCTTTGTACATTGAAAAAATACTGTTTCCTTCTATAAAAAGAAACCAAGCAAGCCACATCAGCCCAGCCCCAGAGAACCACCTATGGGGAAGGCTTCAGCCACTGCTAGGTAAATAACATTGGAGGATGTCCAGGTGATGATACATCAGTAGAGTTTCTTGACTGAAATGTCTTCACTCAAGATTGGAGTAATAATTGGAAGAAATTATGAATCTGTATTGACCACCCAGAGGGGAAAAAGGTTTATGTGACTGATGTAATGCTTAGAGGGCACTCCCTTACTCTTAAATCATCCTTTTAATGAAGTTTCTCTTGTCAAATGAAGAGAGTTTCATTTTCTATATTACTTTCATTCCTTTATTCATTCCAGGTGAATCCACAGGGACAAAATTTACTATGTCATTTAAATTAAGTTAATAAGTACTTCCTTATGTTGTTGGTGTAGTAACTTGTTTCCAGTCACGCTGTGTTGAAACAGTGATCCTGTATCTTAATTTATTGCTTTGAGCTGAAGTCATTATGTTCAAAAAATTATAGCTAATGTTAAAGGAGAAGAAGAAGGAAGAGTGAATTTGAGGAACACTGTTCTGAGGCCTTTGATAACAGGGAAACAAACCCAGAATGCACCAACTGCTGAAATTACTCCACTGTTTAGGGCACTCCAGACTTTTAGAGTGTTATGTTAACGTCCTGTGTAAATCATATTTTGGCAAGTGCATTCTAGCACATATTTCTTTTATTTTCTAGACATAACAAAATTGTAGCTTGACAAGGTTTAGATAATGCATAATGATGGATAGTGTGTGCATTTGACATAACTGTTTAGTTGTATTTGTTCACAGATTGTTATATATTTTAATTAAATAATTGACCAATCCATTCTTTTTCTCTCTTTTTACCTCTCCCTACATCAGAGTGAGAGCCTTTCAAGGTATGTGCAATTTAAACAAATTAATTTAGAATTGTTATACTTTCTGTCCACATGTTGTCATTTTAAGTTCTTTATGTTCAAATTCAGCTTACCTCCAGTAGTTGGGTTGCGCTTTAAAAGGCTGTGATGATACTTACGCTTTGTATGAAGTGTGATTGTAAAGCTGCAGTCCTGCCATGTGTGGGTGGAATACGCCATTCTGGGGAATATGTTGAACTCTGTATTTGTAGTGCACTGAAGGCAGGCTGGGCATTTCACAGAACATAGTGGACACGGCACTATGCCCGACAGATTTTTCAGCATGGACCCAGCTTCTACAACGAAGACAAGAGGTTCTTGTTGCCCCTCTTTTAGAATACCCTACTAAAAATTTTCTATGTAACCTCAAGAAAAATACTACAGCCTCTGAAAATCATATTTCCTTAAGATTTATTAAAAAGTAAATGCTGAAATATTGATATTTTTTTTTAAAAAGGATCTAATTTCTTTTTGGACCATTAGCTTTAATTATCAGATTTTATTCTGTTCCTACTCTGGTGAAAATTTGTTAAATAAAACTGCTGTAACACATGATTAGTGAAGAGGGACCATTGTGAAATTACTCTTAATTTATTAATACTTGTTATTTAGTTATTAGGATAAAGACTACTGAAGATTCGTTTCATCAACTGCTTCTGTTGAAATACTAGAATTCACAACAAAGAGTTTTGAAGTCTTGATTTCTGTAATGAAACTTGGAGAATTCATCTAGGCCATTCATCTAGTGTTTTTTAAAACACTTCAATTAAACGAATAATTTTTTTTTAAAATGTATGTTCTTTATAAATAAAGAATTAAGCTAGTATAAAGTATTTTAAGACATGTAAATATTTGCTTGCATTAAGTAATTTAATTACATTTAAAATATTTCTCTGCATGCATTACTCTGCAGACTGAGCAATTTGAAAGCATTTTCACCCAGAATATTGAAGTACTGGAGAGTGTAAAAATGAAATTTGCATCAAATTAGAAGACAGTGGTCTCACTGAAACACGTAATTGCATTTGGTTGTTTTCAGCTGGGTAGCAGCAAACTCAAAATGTTTGATACCATCAGTGGTCTCAGTTTGGCTGCAAAGGCAAAGAAAAATCAGAATTTATCTCTTACAGATATGATACGGGATCGCTCAGCATGTGTGCAGGTGATCGCTACGATTCAGCGCAGGGGCGATCGGGGTCACAGAGTTACCTTGAAGATCGAAAACCATACTGCAGTAGACTAGAAAAAGAAGATAGCCCTGATTTTAAGAAGGTATCTGATCCAAGTTTGGTGCAAAAATAGAACTTTATTACTGCTTGTCTTAAATTGTGTGAAAGTAGTTTTGCATTGCATCAGAAATCCTGCTTAAAGTAACTCACCTGAATGGAGAATCACAGCAACTGCTGCAGTGGGGGGGAAATGCACATTATGAAACAGCTTCTGGCTTTCATACTTTTCAAGGCAAGGGAGAAATCCAGAGGAGACAAGATACAATCAAATAAAAGAATAATATGATGGTATTTATCATAAGTATTATTAAAACTGATGTACGCACATGTGAAGCCTTTTATTATATGTTTGCCAAATGACGTGCATAGAAGGTAAAAGTATGTTTAGGTCTTGCTTTAAAATAGAGGAGGAGTTGGTTGAAAAGTTTACTGTGGTGGTGTAATCTGTGAAGTCTGAAGAAAAAAAGGTGGCTTAATTATGTGTAAGGTAAGTTGTGTGCTCCCTATGCAAAGCTGCTTGTTTCTAGAAATATTTAGTAACAGTTCCTTACAGTGCTTGCTAATTCTAAACATCTTTATTTTACTTCTTACACTGTTAATGTATTCATTAATTTTACATGCGGTTCAATCATACTTTTGAAGTTTTTCAGCTCATCTATTTTCCGGTATTTTTTAACGAATATTTTCTCTTAGCTTTATGAACAGATTCTAGCTGAAAATGAAAAGCTGAAAGCACAGTTACATGACACCAACATGGAACTTACAGATCTTAAGCTACAGTTGGAGAAGACCACTCAGGTTTGTATGAAACAAAAAGGCATGTAATTAGCCAACAATGTAGGCGGTAAACCAGTGGCACCCCAGGCTATGGACTGCACTTTACTAGGCGTCAGCTTTTTTTTTTTTTATCCAAAGATGGGAATGGAGAAGAGTACTTTTCTGTTTCTAAAGAGAAAAGATTGCAGGATTCTGGTCTTCAGCTGTGAACGAAATGTGTGAGACTGCTTCCTGCCTACTTAAGTAGTAGTGGTTCTTGCCATCATGTATCTGCATGCAACTTCTTTGCAGGGTGGGGGTAAACACTTTCTACACTGTTAAGCTTATATTCAAACTGACAATCGGGATTGATTGATTAATTCATAAACCTGCTGGCAGATTGGCATAACCTGCCAGTTCTTCCTGGCTGGTTAGATAGCTTTTATCTTGGAAACGAAGAGCAAATAGTGCATTCCTGTTACCGATAACTGCTGTCAGATAACAGTGCTGCATACACGAATACAAGACACACACACTGAAGTTAGATTTGTCTAAATTTGTCCACTCTTGCTGTAGAGTGTTTCATATTTTTGGATCATATTTAGCACATTTACCTGTACTTAATGGTCTTTCATGTGTACCCTGCAAATGTTAGTGAAGAACATTTAAAAGATGCCTGTTTTGTAATGCTTTTAGATGGAAATACTGTATTACTCCTGTTAGCCAAAGGCTGTGTAGTGATTAAATAATATGGGTGGTCACAGAGGAAGTACATGATAAATCCAGTTCATTCTTTATTTCAGTGTTACTTCTCTGAACACACTTTAGGATGTTTTTGATTACATACTTCAGACAGAATACTAAAATGCTTAATTGGTTTTTTTCTTTCCTCAGTTCTCTGTTGTTTCAAAGCACATGTCAATGTCTTCGTAAATTTTGTGTTTCAGAGACAAGAAAGATTTGCTGACAGATCACTCTTGGAAATGGAGAAAAGGGTGAGTTTCTGCCAAAGAACTTCTAAATACTCCAAGCTTTGTTTTAGTTTGTTTTGCAACCCCTGGTTTGGATATATTTTAGTTGGAACAGAAGCCTTTCTTATAACTTGCGTTTCTTAGAGGATTTGGGGATTTTAGGTTTCAAAGTGGCTGTGAATGTGAGATGGAATCACTCTTGCGAATTGCCTCTAGTTTGCCTGTTCGTTCGTGATAACCAGTTTCTAAACATTGCTGCCCTCCAGGGATCTGCCACTTGTTCCATCTCATCCAAAACAATGTTGGCATTCCAGAGGGTTAAGTAGATTCATTGTGTGTCATCTTCTAACACTTTCCAAGATTCAGAGAGGTTAATTTCCTCTGAGCTTTCCAGAGGCACCAATTACTGTTGGTAATGAGATAGCTGTTTCTGCCTCACAGACATGAGACCTTAAACCTGCTAATGATATAAAATTATCTGCCTCTTTCCTTGTACTCTTAACTTTTTCCAGAGGGAATGTGATACTGGGGCAGCGGGAGAAAGTGGAAGAATGAGTAAGCAGTGTGGGAAGAGGGGGGCATCAGAGTCAGAGACAACCCTAAATTGAATGGGAAAGAAGTCACGTAATAAATTCATATGTGAGGTAGACTACAGGAATTATTTCAGAAGTTGGACATGTGATAATTTTAGGCTGTAGTTTCATGCTAATTTAAAATCTAGCCCTGTAAAAGTTTAGTTTCAAGCAATGTAAAGCAAACTACACTGATTTTGTGGTGGTCTTGGCTTCCTTCATGACTCTGAATACCACGTGTTCTTTTCTTCTCCCTTGATCCTGGAGTGACACATTAGAGACAAACAGGAAGAAAAAATTAGACTTTGACAGTAAGAAGTGATGTGGTAAACATTTATTTGTCCCTGGTAAATTTCATATTCATTAGCCTTTTATATTCACTTTCCAGTATTTTAGGTTTAGAAAACAAGTTTTAGTTCTACAAAACTGTCCAGTATATAAACAAGTACTTAGTAGATTTTATAGGAGCACATGAAGATGTAGAAACTTCTCCTGAAGTTTCATTATCTTTATCTGAATAGTCTCTCCAGTTTTACTGCTATTTAGCACATATTTCTTCTTTAATTTTTTGGCATCCTAGTGTGGGCAGTGATTTCATCAGTAGAAAGGTTTCAGCAGCAGATTTAATGGGCTTCTTGCTTGCTAACATGACCACACAAATGGACATTTAATTATTTAATAGATGTAGCTTCATCCATTACTGTGTGGGTTAGTAGGTAGTGCACAGAGTACTGCATAGATAGACATTATTTCAGTTTTAAATTACTGCTTTGCTTTCTCCCAAAACAGGCCATTGCATTAAAACAATTTGCTCTATTAGAAATTCTTGCACCTTTTTTTTAAGACATTCAGTCCAACAGCAAAATGTCTTCCAGAAATATTATTTTCCCTAAATGTATTAGTATTAAAGCTAGTGGGTAAAATAATTAACTTAATGATGTATGTATGTAACTTAGGTGCTCTATGGATGAAACAGGATTTACACAGAATTTTTATATCTGAATCTTGTTTATAATCATACACTTCAGATAGGAATTTAAGTGAGGAATGTATTTATGATTGTATTTTCTGTGTTGTTTAAATCTGAAGTTTCACTTTGAAAATGACTGAAGCAGGATTCTTAGCCGTTAGTCATCAATAGCTGATCTCTAGAAATAAGCTGATCAAATTCAGCATTTAAAAATAATTTTAAAGACACCTTTTAATGTGTAATGTAACAATAGAAATGCAAAAAATAAAAGAAATTGTAGAGCTTTTCTAAGAATACTTATCCAAGTATATGACTTCACTAAAATAAAATACAAAACTAAAGATGTTTATATAAATTACATAGAGGAGAGGAGAGGGCAAAAGTTAAGTAGCGAGTAAAAATTGTAAGAAATAAAAGGCCGACAGAGAAAAACCTGAAGGTATTTTTGGACTATGACATTTTCAAGCTGAAACCTACCTTTTCAGTGAAGAAAATGAGAAGAAGTATTAAGCCTAGATTTGCACAGTAGTAAAAGTGGGATTTTTGTTAGTTACTTATATCAGTTAGCTCGCTGGTACTTATGCCTATTACTGTGACTATAAGAAAAGTCTTAACTCAAAGGAGTTAAGTACATTAAGTAGTAAAAACTGCAGTAATATATTACTTTGATAAAAATGAAAGTTGTTTGCTTTAATAGAAAAATGTTGGGTTATAACTGCACTGTGATTAAACTAAATTCAAATGATTTATATCTGAAAGGTGTCCGGCAAGAGTCAGTATCTACTGGGCGGTATGATCTAACCAAAGTTTTACACACCTCAGTCAATGCTGCTTGCTGTTTGCATAACACTGTTGTATGCAGATGCATATGTCCACTTCGCAATAATCTGTTGCTTTTGCCTCTCACACTCTTGAAAAATCTTAATGTAGAGTACTGGTAACTGCAGCTGCTTTTAAATGAGAAACACTGCATTGTCTGACACAGGAAAGCAAGCAATCAAGCTATAAACCCCAAAGTCTATTGCATTAGCTGCTCATCTGTCAGATGTGTTGAAAAACAGGTTTAAACAAAATAATGTGGTTGTGTATCTGCACTGCAGGCTACAGTGTAGTATAGAAAACTCTAACCTAACTTTCCATAAGCTGGCTTGGTTATATAATCAGTGCAATCAAGTTCTATATAAAGGATGATTTCTCCGACTTCTCACGTAAAAAGGGAAATAAAAGGAAAATTAAACTATATGAGAAATGCAGAAAATATTCAGGAAACATTTTCTCAAGAAACAGCTGATCTCACGTAGCTAGATTTCTTTGGTACTCAGCTAGGTCATATAATGTCAGTTGTATCAACACTAGGTTGCAGTTTGGACTGTGGACAGATCCCACTGAGCTGAGACAGATGTTTCAGCAACCTTTGTTTGTCTCTGAAAGCTTATGCTTTTGTGCTTGTATCTTTTAATATTCTTGTTTGTTTCTGATCATTTTCTGCATTTCTTGGATATTAAGGTCTTAAAAAAGCCTAGCTTGTGAAAAATAAATCCAAACAAGTGGTACCTAAAGGCTTTCTAAATTAATGAAAAGGAAGGGGTATGTTTTGTAGGACTTGATATGAATTTCTCTATCTCTTCCTCCTTGGATATTAAAATTTAATATTGACCAAATTTCTCTATATCACTGCCATCACAAGTTTCCTGTCCACACTATGCTTTTGGTTGTATGAACTTTGAAACTTGAAGTATTTCACTGTTACCACAGTATTTACAAGCTGTAATTTTTAAAACATTGTATTGTTCAGCGTTAACACACATCTTCTGATTTAGGAAAGAAGAGCGCTAGAAAGAAGGATATCTGAAATGGAAGAGGAACTGAAAGTAAGTAAATTAGTATACCATTAATAACAAAGTATATTATCACGTCAGTGAGACATGTAGTCTGGCAGTATTACTGGTATCTATAATTTCACTAGAAAATAACCAAGGTACAGCTGCACGTCAAAGTCACTCCGGTGACAAAGCTTGTAGTGAAGCTGCTGTGCTGGCATAAGCAGTTGTACGTTAAGACTGAGAAGAAGGTGCTGAGTTCTAGGCTTCTACAACATGGCTAACAAGAAACATTCAGAGATGGTTGGAGTGAAACATACCTTGATCTAATCAAGATGGAATTGCAGTCTACGATTTTGGTGTGATACTCATAGGTTTTATTAACTTACTAATTACTATTCTTAAAGTCCATTATTATTAAATAATGGTAGCATATATTTCTATAGAGATTTAAGCATTAAATGTTGTTTCAATCTTTATCTTATATTCTTTATTAATTAGATGGCATGTTACAATATCAAAAGAAATAACGTCTGTTTGTATAGTGTGAATAATAATCAGGTTTTAGTTAACAAAACACAGTGGATAGATTTCAGCTTTTGACAAATAAGTAACACTTAAGATACTGATTTCTGCTTTTTTCAGCTATGTATAAAGTGAATCCCAGAAGCAAAATAATTTAAAATAATTTTCATTTCTGTTTTGTTAGCGGTTTTTTTAGCCAGTCCGCCTTACCAATGTTAAACCCTCTTATATGATTAAGAAGAGTGAGAAATTGGGTGGGCTTTTTTTCTATTATATCCTTTGATATAAATCTTGGACATGGCCAACCAAACTCATAGAATTTAAGTGAAATGTGAAAGTACCATTATTTTGACTTTTGATATTTGTCATTGATTAATAAAAAGTTTAAGCTCATTTTTGAGCTCCCTCTGGTGCTTGGAAATGGCATTGACTTCTAAATACTTTTCATTAAAATACATGCACCAAGTTCTGTTGAATTAATTGAAGCTGACAGGCAGATTTAGGCAGAAGGCAACTGTGATGCCTTTGGCTCCCTTGGATTCAGACCAAGATAGTTTGCTGTTAGGGAGGACACAAGGTCTGTAATTCCTTGAGGTGTCTTCAGAAGTGAAATACAGAAGAAACAAACTATGGTAGAGGAAAATAATTGTCTGCCTAAGAGTGGAAGACAGGACATAAGCTTCTAGGGAAAGCTGGGCTTCTGATAAAAATAGAGAATGTAAATATATTGCTTTTTTCAAAATTTTGCTTTTGATAAGCAATAAGAGAAAGTTTTGAATTAAGGTTTTAATACTCTTCCCATAGTTTGTTGCACAGTCATTAAAAAGTATGTGTTAAATGTATCATTATGTATAGAGTTTTGAATAGGAGATTCAGTTTGTGCAATTAGGATGTTAAGTGAAGAATTCCAGGAATAGCTCTCATTGTTAATGCATCCTGAACTGTTCTGGAAATCTGTGACTAATCACTACTGGTACTTAGATTGCTTTTCAAGAATGTGCCACTTGTTTGATACTTTCCTTCCACAGTGGCTTATTTACTTTAAACAGGATTGTCTCTTCTAAGTTTTCTTTCAGTTCTGTTCATCTAATATACATGTGGGGTTTTTTCTCGTTTTCACTCATTTCTTTGATTCCTGCAGAACCTGCAACAAATAAAGCAGATTCAATCTTTGAAACACATAAATGAGCGACTGGTGACTGAGAATAGGGCCTTGACCCGAGTGCTTGCCAAGTTGTCAGGGTCCTGTAGGCAACTGCGCTCTGTGGACTTGTAATTTCTTCCTTCTCCTTTGTTTAGCCAGGCAGGTGTTGACATGCAGTTTGTGCTTGGGCAAAATTTTACTATTAACACTTGTGTGTCAGAAACTGACTCAGTGCTGCTCGGTTCTGGAGGTGTGGCTAAAGCTAAAGCATGGTGCCCAGTGTACAAGCTAGAGGTGTCGCAGATGCGTTGGTATGGTGTGGTATTGTCCCTGCTAGCACTGAAGCTTGTCCTTGAAGATAAATTGGCAAGGATCCAGGAGAGCTTTGACATGTTAAAACCTTGGCAACAACTGAAAGGATTTGAGTTTGCATGAGGGTACACTAAAGTCAGTCTCGTTTTGATGTTTGTGTAAATGCTCAAATAGATATGCCTCTAGTTCTCTAATAAACTGAAATTAAGATTTGAGCTTTCTTACTGCAGTTTGGTTTAAGTGCATAGAGTTGATAAAAGTTTAGTCTTAACAAAAGAGTGTTGGAGAACTGGTTTCAGTACTGTGCATTCCTGAACAGTTGAATGAACAGTTGCATTAGCAACCATTTTTCTTACACTTGTGTGTTTCAGTGTTTTAAAAAGAACCAGTGTTTTTTCAGAAATGTATTGGAGTTCCAAATTGATTACTGTTTTCACATATTAACTTCCCATTTGGGTCTTGCCAATCCTTATTTTTACCTAGACAACTTAAAACATCCAGTTCTAGCACAGATTTAAGATTACTGATTTATATTGCTATATATATGTAGGCATTCCAGTGTGGATGAGAGTCCTACAATGCATGGATTGTAAAATCACAGACACAAAAAAACTCTGCCTAGTGTGTCAGATTGGTTCAGACCCCTTCTGATAAAGCTATGAACTGCTTTTAGTTTCATCTTGGAAAAGAAAGCTAGTCTGTTGTTCTTAGTGTTATTGCAGGGCTGTTTCAGAAACCTGTGGAAGGTTCAAAATTTATACGAGGATCAAAATGTGGTTTCATTCTACACCAAATCTATATGCCTTTCTGCCTCTTAAATATAACAAGTATCTAGGCTGGAGGTTACAGTGAGCTTTTAAGATGTGGAGTTGAAAAAAAATAAACCAACCTTCTGCACAGTGACTCTTGCTAAACTGCTTCCTTTCATCTACCCCCCTACCCACTTAGAAAGGAAGGCAGTGACTGTATGTTCTGCTCAGAATCTGATCTCAGGTTTTCCCCACTAAGAGGCCTGACATAAAGAGGAGGTATATCCTTTTGCTTGGTGTCTTCCTGGAATTGGACTAACGTTAGGATGTGGTGTTCCTGATCCAGGTCCTGCATTCCTTAATGCTCCCTTGTGTTAACCCTTACGGAGCAAGTGAAGTCAGCTCACTGACCTGGCCGAAAACAAATCCCTTTATTCATTACAGTACTTGATCCATCTCACCCAGTATTGTTGGATCACTAAACAAGAAAGCAGCAGGAGCACACTGCTGCATGAGGGGAGAGAGCTGTCCCTTTAGGGCAGTCGTCTTACATCAGCCTCAGCTAACAATGTGATTTTTCAACACAGCTGAGCTAATCTAATGACTGCTGTCCACAGCTGTCATCCATACTGTCTTTTTTTTGCTAGCACTGGCATTCCTTTAACCATGGTAAGCCATTTGGGGTGTTAACCACAAAACCATTCAGTATTCCACTCCATAGCAGAAGCTTTTAATGGCAGGTCGTTGTGGAGCTTGAGTAGCCTGACCAGTAAAAGAGAAGCAATGGAAACACAGCAATGTTGACAGTATGATGGTAGGTGCACAACAGCAGTGTGCCTGAGTAATCTGAACAGGTACTTCAACAGTTCATGAGCTTTTTGTAATCTTTATTTATCAAGTTGTTTTGTATGTACAAACTGTTAAATCCTCCAGCAAACACAGACATGATTATTACTGTACAGGTCTGAGATGGCTCCACATACGTCAGATGATTATTGAATCATTATTTGCTCAGGGATAGCACTGCAAAGTTACTAGCTAGTCATGATACAGGTAGACAAAACAGTGCATTTTAAATCTTATGCTAGAATCTCATCACAGGAAGATACTTCGCTATTTTAGTGAGAAATAAATTGGAATTCAAAGTGCAGTACATAACTGTAATTTTACTGAATTTACTGCAAAGGGGTTTTTTCTTCCCTCTTGACATGAAAGGTGTATGGTGTCACCTACCAAGAAGTTTGAGTACCCACAGAAATGCACTGCTCCAAGAGAATTGTTTAAAGTATGTGGGAGTTAATATAGATGAGAAGTGTAAGTATTTTAGGTTACTTGTGCTTATCCTTCCTGATGAATCTCCTGGTATTCACAGAATCATAGAATCATTTAGGTTGGAAAAGACCTCCAAAATCAAGTCCAACCAGCACCCCAGCAAAACCACCCCTAAACCATGTCCCTGCGTGCTGCATCTACACGTCTTTTAAATTCTTGTAGGAATAGTGACTCCACCACTTCCCTGGGCAGTCTTGCTTGACAACCATCTTGGTGAAGAAATTTTTCCTACTATCCAGTATAAAGCTCTCCTAGTGCAACTTAATGCCATTTTATCTGGTCATATAACCATTTTGTCTCCTACCAGTCTTCCCCTATTCTCTAGCAGACTCAAAACAAAAGAGAAGATATTTCCTTAAGATGTAGTCTACCGGTTAATTGAATCAGGATTAAAATCTGTCTACAGAGATTTGCCGATATATAATGGTACTGCATTATGTTAAAGCTCTGATTTTGAACAGTGGATTTTGTCAAGGGAGTTCGCCAGAAAATATACCTCTCTGTGGGTCTGTCTCTATGTAATTAACCATTATGGGCTGCAGCTCCCTCCCTACTCAGTAAGCTGAAAGAGGACTGTGACATTCCTGGATTTACTTTGAGGTTTCACTGGAATGCACACACAACACTACGTCTCGAGGTACCTATTTAATTAGTACAAAACCAGACTCCCTTGATTCCCTGTGCATGGTTACATGAAAGCTGTTGTGGTTTCACCCAGTACCTTTGGTATGAAATCTGTAGCAGAATGGAAAGGAGGAAGGAAAGGTTTTGGTTGGTTTGCTTGAACATTTGGCTGTTACATTGTTTGCAGACATGTGCATATTATCTGGATATGACCCCGATCTTGGACAACAGTCATTTTCTGCAGCTTAGAAAACTTTAAACAATAATGCTTGAAAATTGCAGAAGGATCACTTGTGTTGCCCAATTTCAAACCTATTGACATGGTTTTTGAAAGTAATCAGAATTTTACAGCTCTTTTTGTTCAGAGCACAGCTCTCACTTGGCTATAATGGAAGCTTCCGTGTGACTCTCTAAAGAGCTCAGCTTAGGTGGATTCCCCTAGGCTCTACCACAGAGCAGAGCTGGAATCAAGGATAGCTGAATGATTTTTGCTTACTCTAATAGTGGAGACCACCTTTGTTCTTCTTATGATTTCCTATCAAATTCCTTTCACATAGTTTGGTATTTGCAGGGAAATAAACTAGAGATCTACAACCTGTCATTTTCAGTTCACCATTGCATTTCACTGTGAAAAGGTCTGCAGTTCAGTGAAGTTAGTGGGGGAAGAAGGAGATGTATAAATGGAGCCTCTAATGCACAGTTAATTAACCTTCATTTTTAAACTCCTCCATTCTTTCTATTACATTATAATGTTCTGAATGTTATGGGGTTGAAAGTATAATTTTGCTTGAATAAAATGAAAACAAACTAGTGCCAAGAAAATAATGAAGAATAGGGTAACAGTTACATAGGTTGGTAGCTGAACTTAGAGTTCCTGCATACACTTGCACTTGAGGTTACTGAGTAACCACTGCAGGAATAGGCCGCTAAGTCCTGTGGAAAACCCCTGCTAGAATCCGTAGGTGTAATTTAGCCATGAGTGTGATAGGTGGTTTGTTATCAGTATGCGAATGTAGATACAGAGAACTGCTGAGATTATTTCTGGTTTCTCTGGCAAGCTGAATTCTCCCAGTACCAACCTCTGTGCCCTGACTTGTCCTCCTTTCCTATCTGATCCCGTCCAACTCTCACCTCATTTGGCTTCTGCCTTGCAGCTTTTGTGCTTGTGTGTCACCCATCTCCTGTGGCAGCCGTAACTTGCCATCCCCTAACCTGTCTGCCTGAGTATGCAGCCTGGTGTTGCTGTGATCTCTTTCAGTGATCTGATCTTGTGTGAACTATGCTATTCAGGGACATGATCTCAAATTACAGGATATGTGCTTCAACATGAGTTTAAAAGTGGTTGGAGGATTAATGCTATGACCTAACAAGCTGAATCACACTGTATCTGATCAGGATGAAATCATCCAAGAGCACAGTGGCAGAGATGCTTAGCCACAGCATCTTTTTTTGAAACTCTGCAAGTGCAGTATAGACAAGCCTCTTTAAACTGTTGGTAGTTAATTTCCCCGTGCCCCCCTTCCTCCCCCCTGGAATTTGAAGTATTTCATTACTTTCCTCATGCTACTATAAATGCTTTTGTCAGAGGCTGGTCATCTGCACCACTGAGTTTTAGTGCATCTAGTCCAAGCAAATGAAAACTTCTAATCTCTAACCCTTAAAAGTATCATGCTAAAAGGGGAGATTTTTCTGAACTGCTGATATGAAGTGTGAGAACTGCCAAGATAATTAGCTGAATAAAGATTTTTGCTCCCAATCCTTGTCTAGTCTTGCTGCTTTTACTTGGGGTGTAACAGCAAATAACCATCGTGTTTCATTTTTCATAGATGCTACCAGACCTGAAGGCAGACAACCAGAGGCTAAAAGATGAAAATGGGGCCTTGATCAGAGTTATAAGCAAACTTTCCAAATAAAGGGTTTACTACAGCAGCAAGTAACGGTATTGCACATCACTAGTAACTCCAGTGGACCATGGTATGGCAGTCACTGGGAGTGTGGGAAGATCCTTCGGAGACTGTCATTTTCAGATATCCTGCCAAACACCCTCTTACCTGTGTGTTTTTTTGTATCAAGATCATTGTTTCTGTTAAAATGCAGCTGCTGAGAAGATAAAATGACTGAGAAATCTTGTTTACAGCCACAGCATAATAAGGAAAGTATTCAAGGCCAGATACGCCTCAGATATTTAACCAGTAAGCCTTAGTTGTACATAAACACTTTTACATCAACAAAAGCTTTCAGCTCTCACAGATGACAGTTACTCAATAATGTTTTTGTTGTGCCACAATTCCCATTTTTTTCCTATACTCAGTTTTTCTTTAAGATTTAAGTTTGGAATTTTTTCCCTTCTAATTTTTCATGTACCAGATTTTCCTGTACAGTGTTTTCACAGCTTTACTATTTGCAGAGACCACACACCCTTTTAAATTACATAATTTGTGTAGCTAACTAGAGTTGTATTGTCCAACCACCTGGAACAGAGATGTTTGGTGGAACATTTGCTTTCACTGTTTGTGCAATATGCATTTATTTCCTATACAAAATGCTTTAAAAGTCAGTTGAGACTAGAAATATTTTAAAAATCCTGTTTTCTGCCTTTATTGGTCACTTTAAAAAAAAAAAAGAAAAAAAAAGAAGTTTGTAGTGAAAGATGTTAGATCCTGTAATCGTCACATTCATTTGAGCAGGTACTGAGTGATGCTGTATATATAAATGTGTACTGGTTTGATTTTTCAGACCACCACGTGGCATGCTTGAATATATTTCCCTATTGCAAATGTCTGTTAATGCAAATTAGGCTATCCAGAATAGTGTGTTTAACAAAGTTCGTTAATTTTTATGGTATAAAGAATTTAGACATTGTACATTGTATGGAGCCCTATCTTTACAAAAGGTCTAAACTATATAAAAACTTTATTATCTTTTTGTCCCATTTTTTTTTTCATTTGATAGTGTTCACCATAATAAAAAAATGCATAACTATAACTGCTTCACTACATTTCACATACCTGTATTTATCTGAGTGCTGTCCAAAACTGTTGTGCTAGCCAAAGTAATGTACTAAATCATTTGAAAAGCATAACCCATTACACTCACAATAATGTTTATATGCACTGTTGTTGCCATGTGAGAAGGCATCCAGTTTGATAACACCATCATGTCAGACCATTTTATACATTTCAGTGGCCTTTAAAAACAAAAAAGTACTTAAGTGAAGATCGTTTTTGTTAGAAACAGCTTTTATATTTTCACTAAACCATTCAAAATATGACATCCTATTGGCACATAGTTTATTGCCTAAAACCACTGAACAGATCAGCCATTAAAACAAATTGTACATTGTAAAGCTTGTAGTAGCTATTGTATTATTGATTATATTGTATACTATATTAAATGTGAATTTGTACCCCTTCATTTAAAAAGGTCATTGTGTTCTACTGCCTACATGGGTGGGGGGGAGGGTTAGCTTTACCAGGGGTGGGATATGTTTTGGTAAGGAAGACATGATGTCCTCTCTCTGTTGATTGGTTTTTTGAAGATGTAAGGTTATGCTCTTACTACCAAGCTCAGGATTTTTGATTTTAAAGGTACACGGATAGTTTGAGATATCTTATTGTAATTGATCTGTATGAGAGGTGGGTCTGAACCATAGGGACTGCCATTGTCTTATGCTAACATAAAATAAAGAATTGAATGGCTGCAACGTATTGAGTTCTGTTACAAGACAGTTAGGCATATTCTGGATTATATTTGGTAAAGTTTGGGTGCCTGTGAATGATTAAATAGGTGTTTCTAATATTTTAGTGTTTTATATTTAGGTTATTTATTCTTTATATCTAAAAAATGAATGGCTACTGTGCTATATTGATTTTATTGGTAGTACCGAGCAGACCTTGTATCTGCATGAAACTAGTTGCAAAACCCACTATTTTGGAAAAAAAAATGTATTTTGACATATACAAATAAAATGAATACAAAATATTTTAAATGTGTGAAAGTTTTACTGATAAGACATTGAAATTTGTTATGAATTTAAACCATGTTATAAGTTTGCTATTTAAATTCTTTGGTGGGCATTTTTCATTCATTGCGTTACTTGGATGCAAGGTTCAAGTACCTTTCAGAGATTGTAATCAGATTGTTATTATTTGCACATCATTGTACATGCACATCTGTAAATGCAACAGTAAAAATGCCATATTTATGCAATCTGTAACAACTTGGACAAATGTTTATATATTTTACATAAACCTGTCTGTGTGCAGAATCTGAGAACCATTTTTTACGTGATATTAACCTAATCTCACAAAGCAACTGCTAAACTTGTGTCATTGTCTTATTGTTCCTGATTGAAGATCCAATACATCCCCAGAAAATTCAGCTACAACAGAGAGAAAAATGGGTTGTGGAAGACTATTTTATTATTTAGGAGACTGTTTGCATGCAAGAAGTGTATTATTCCTGGCTGGTGACTCTGACAAGCTTCCTTAAATGACTAATGCCTTAAATGGTAATTCAAAACAGCAGCTTAGATTTTCAGGGGACTTGTCACAGTGTGGAAAGGGATCTCTGTGTCCAAAATTAACATCAAATATAGAGGCATGGAAGTAGCTGGTGTGGAGAGTGAAGAGGCAAAGGGCCTGCCGAGAACCAGCTCCAACCATGGAGGGAGCCATAACCTGGGGAGGAGGAGTGAGTGCAGGTGGGATGGCAGCACAGGCACCTGAGTGGGAAGAGAGGGCAGGAACCATGGCTGCGTAAGGACTGCCTGACCTGAATGGCTCCAAACAATAGCAGTTACCTAGAAGAAAAATTCAGGAGCTGGAATTTCATTTTTTGCCCATCTTGTCTCCCTTATAAACAATTTCCTCTGAGCCTTCCTAATTCCTACTACATATGGCTTTCAGACTTCAGTTGTTTGCCCTAAAGAGCAGTTACGATTCATAAGTGTGCAGGTCAGTGCATTTGTTTACTCAGCACCAAGTACAAAATGTGAATCTCAGGATACACTCATTTCGAAATACCGTCCATACTAAACTTGGGTTGTGCTCACGTGAACATTAAACTGGTGGGTATTAATCTTACCTGTCCAGTATTCCTGGCCTCTGTATATCTGCTGCCATAAGAGCAAATGGGTTGCCATACAAGGATCCTCTCATTTCTGTTTTAGAAATAGTTACTTATATGTTTTAGACACGGAAAAAAGTCGTGCTTTTGGGTTTCTGAAGATACCTGCCTTAGGAGATGAGCAGTGAGGGAGAAATTTTCATTATTTCACTTCTATCATACACGAACAGATTCCATCTGAGAAGGCTCCTACCCCTGCTAGCTGGCATAACCATGAGGTTTATAGTCAAGAGTGATGCCGTAATGCCAAAATATGGTAGACACTAAATTTACACTAAGAAAGAGCAGGGGGTGAGGAAGAAGTATGCCATGATGTCAGACTAGAAAGGCAAGACGATGTCAGAAAACGAATGGTTTGTTTGCATGACGGCATCACAACAAAATTGGCCCGAAGTCAAGAGTTAAAGACCCATCTCATCCAAACTCTGAACAGAGAAATGTCCAGTGCAGTCAGCAGTATGAGTTATGCCTTGCTGCTGGCTCATAAGACTGCTCAAAGGAGGTACTAGTTTATTTTTAAATAAAGTGACTATTAAATAATCATTACACTGACTTGTACTTGATCTGGTGATCCTGGAAGTGTCTTGACTTCTCACAGCTGGTACTTTACCCTTCTTTTATGACCATCTTGAGCTGTTGGTCATCTCAGTAGCACAGCAGCTCCTCAAGAAAGGACCATGCACCCTTTTTTCTCTGCCCTGTTGCTTGTGGTCTTGTGGCAGAAGTATAAATGGAGGTGGCCAAATCTGCCACACTGGAATGTGGTGCAGCTATGGGTCCTGGGAAGCTCCAGCTGGACCTCCCTAGAAAGAAGAGTGGGCAAGGGCTCTTGGCAGCTGTGACCAAGCCTGTGCAGTATGGAAGGTGTGAGCAGCCTCATTTTTAGTTACACTGAAAGTCACTTTTCCCCTTCTTAGTAGTAGCTTCAGTTTCTCCAACTTGACATGGTACAGTGTAGCCAGTAGGTAATGACACTTTAATTGTAAAGCTGAGAGATTAATACTGTTTTATAGATGAAATTTAATTGCCAGTTACAATCCAGAAGACTGTCACAGCAAAGCATGACACAAATTCACTATATAATATGCATTTTAAAACCCCAACAAAACAACAAATTCCACAGCCACATAAACATTACACAGTTTCGGGGGGGTGGGGGCCCTACTTTGAGAGAGGGTGAAGAAACAATTGTCACTGCATTGTAGAGGGTTGCTTTCCCACTTGCTTTAAATCTTTGAACAGTTCTGTTGCAGCTCTGCTGGTCACCTCTGAAATTACGGGGTTTATTTCCCAAACAGGGATAGCCAGTCTGTCTGCTGGGTAACAGAAGAAAGCTCTTGAGTTTTCCAGAAGAAGCTCTTGCTATTCATGGTTATGTACACACTGTTGCATTTAGCTGTGGTGATTCAACTTCCTCAAGTTCTTAAAGCCACTAATAACATGAGTGAAAAAATGCTGGCAACTGAAGTTGCTTGCTTTACATTTGTTTTGGTTGCAGGAGCAGCAGTGGAGCTTGTTAGAGAGTATAGCAAATAATACTGTGCTCGGCCTCAGCATAGATGTAAAACAAGACTAGAACAGTCCTAACTGTGACTGCAGGTTCCTGCACCGAAGAGAGAATTAAAAAGCAAAACAAAACCTCCCAAACTCACTATTAATTGCTCACTTTAAAGGGAGAGCTGCTGCCATACTGATGAGGTAATCGGCTATTCCTGCTTGTGTCAGCACCTCCCCATTTTGTATCACTGATTAGATAGGAAAAGTATGTAGCCTTTAGAGAAAGGAGGAACTGTTCATTTCTTTCATCTGAAAACATCACCTGTTGGATGTCTAATGTTTCTCGTCTGGCCCAGGGACAATTACAGCAGGGACAAAAGCCCCACATTCCAACTCTAATTATTTCACCCTTCTTGCTTGGGTTCTACACGTCTGCTTGGCAAACCTATTCAAGCTTAGCAGAAATAGCCAAGACAGTGCGGTTCATCTTCTGGTGTGGTCTTTTCCCTTTGCTTTATTTGCTGGAGAAGAAAGGAAAAAAATGCAATCAAGTATGGTGGATGGTGGGAAAAAACCTATTTATTTATTTGGTACCATCTTCCTGTGTTCCCCCATTCCTCTACAGAGTCCTTGGAACAGACTCACGGGGCTGAATTTCTCTTTGAGCAAACCAGGACCTGCCTCACTGCCTCTGGTGGGACCCCAGCACAGCTGGCTGCTGCACCTCACCCTGCCCCTCATCTCTTCCGAGACAGAAAATTTCCCTGTTGCCCTTGTTTGTGACTGCCTGTATACCCATTTTAATGATGTCTCTAATTCCAGAAAAGACAGGCCTGATCTGAGGGAATTGCTACATTGCAGCTAAAATGAAGCTACTGCTCTCTGTGTGTGGTTACATGGGCCTATACCCCGCATCTGCCAAATAGAAGAGCATGATTTTTTACATCAGCTAGTACAAAATACACATTTATACAAAATTTACACAATGTACACATCTTGCCACACAGTCTAGTCTCTACCCAGAAAGATTTAATAAAAACTTCAGTTAAAAATAAAAATCTGCATTTACATCAACTGCAGAGACTGTGGGTTCAGAGACTTCAGCTGTTAGCCGCTCACCTCTCTATTTTCAGCTGTATGAAAAGCAGCAAATTAGACTAAGTTCTTTCCTCCCACTTAACCCACAGCTCTTGGTGATGCATTATGTTAAGTAATTGCCCAGTAATGCAGCCTCAGCCACTCTTTGTGATTTATGAAAATAAGAGAGCTTTCACTACAGGCTTTTATGATGTTTCCTTAGTCCCGTGCATAAAAAAGGCGCAGCTCGGAAGTATAAGGGGGAAGGAGAGGAAGCGATACTACTGAAGCGCTAATATTACTTTACCAGTTTCTGTCTAGAAATAATGACACCGAGATCAGTTTCCAGCCCGTGCAAGAGCCCCGGGGTGCGGAAGGGCCGCTGGCGGGCGGCGTAGCCGGGAGGTGACACTAGACGGCTTCGCTTCTCCCGGGCTGCTCCGGGTCTCCTCCGCGGCTCCCTCTGGGCTCCCCTGGGGCTCCTCCCGGGCTCCCGCAGCTTCCCCGCAGGGCAGCGGCCGCCGTGCCGGCCCGCTCTGGCCAGGCAGCGACCCACGGCGCCTGAGCCCGCTCCCTGTTGGTCTGAGAGGGTAGCACGGCTTCTTCACCTGTTCCCCCCGCTTTGCCCTCGACACCCGTACGTAGGAATGGCTCAAACCGCAGTGCCTGAAAGAAACTCTGCCTCTGATGTAAACTGAGGCAGGTCTAGTATGACCGATGAAGGCTGGCAGAGAGCAGCAATCTCAAATTCATCGACACAAAGAACGCACTGGGTTAGTCTGAAGGCGGCAAGGACTGCTTTTAAATACACTGAAAGCCTGCGAAAGGAGCTTGACAGCCTGGGAATGGCAGAGTGCGCTTGGCTCGGCTGGTGAGCTGAAATCCATCCCATCAAGAGGCAGAAACTGTAACCCAGGGAGGGCTGGCCAGTGAGTCTGGCGGGACGGATCCGTCTGGGTGCGGGCAGGGACCCACTGCACAGTGAGCACGCCCATACCGAGCGAAGAGACAGACTAGGAACAGGCACCGAGCACCACAGGACAGCTCTGCTGCAGCTAAGAGGGACAGCAAAAAAGTAATCCTCCATATCAAAAGTTGTCAAGTCAGCGGTTCATAGCAGCACTGCACTTGGCTGAAATGCCGAAATACTGGTTAACTCCTTCTTGCTCAGCCCCCTTTCAGTATCATCTGTGTGTTGCTTCGCTGTGTGACCAAAGTGCTCTGTACGCTGTGAGGTCCTTGTAGTTTTCCCTTCAGTCTCCTCTCCTGTGCAGCACACTGTGTGCACTCGCATTCTTCTCATCTCCTCAGCCTTTTCACCTCAGTTCTGCATGGACAGGGTTCTGCCCTAGTTCCAAGCCACCACATATAACTATTTTCTTTGCAAGAGAGGGCTTTGAAGTCTAATTACATGCCCTGTTATCCCTGGTGATAGCCATAAAAGACCCCAGAAGTCACGTCCCCTGGGACCTAAAGCACTGTCTAAATCTCCCTTTTTATGGGGAGTGGCACTCAGGATTGCTACATGCAGGCACTGAGTGCAAGAACTCCTTCACATTTTACTAACAAGTCACTACAAGCTTACCGACATGCCACAGCTGCTGGAGAGCAGCCTCTCCTCCATCTCCTCCTCATCTCAGCTGTCGGTTTTCTCAGTTGCTCCTGAGTGCCACCCCGACCACTGAAACTCCCCTTTGGACATTCAGATCCCAGCACTCTCATTCAGTCCTTCTCGTACTTGCTGCCTAGTTCTGGCCCCTCAGACCACCTCCCATCCTTCTGCTTGCTTCTTGCACTTTCTACTCATTTGCCACTTCTCTCTCCTGTGTTGCTCCCCCTGCAGACCTCATCACTGGTTACTTCTTCCAGAGCTCCTTACTCCACAGTCCTGTCTTCCACTGAATTCTCTGCTGTCCACAATTCCTCGCTCCACAAGTCCAGCAGCCTCAACACTGCATGCTCTCCCTCAACATCTGATCCTCACGTCCCACTCCTTTTTCCTCGCACTACCTTATCCTGAGCCTCTTAGATCCCTTATGGTTTCAAAGACCCCATTAATCTTTTCCTGACCACTGGATCTTTTCTTCACTGATAATCTAATCTTTGCCCAGCAGGAATGTCTCTGCCCAGGCATTGAGTTCCCACCTACCCTTGGTAATCTCTAATGCAAGGGGGTAGTTTTACCATAAACTAATCCCACTCCTAAAAGTCATCTGTTCCTACTCATTCCAGTTATTCCCCTCCTCAGGAATCAGCACTATTTTTCATAGGCTCCTTTCCCGTTTTATTCCTCAATACGTCATAACAGTTTCCAGAGTGAAAGTTCTTACACTTCTTTCTTGTTTTCAACTGATCAAGGTGTTTGCAGGCAAACCATAATTGACTACTTTTTAGTTTTCTTTCATCTCTTTTTGAGCATCTTACAATAAAGCAAACCCATAAGGGGATGCCTGTTGGGTTCTAATGCTAGGGAATAAATGAATTGGGCATTGGCTATCGGTTTGCTGAAGTAGGCAGCTTGTCCTCTTTCAGGTAACTTTCTAACTTAAAAATTCTTTTTAATATGTATTTAAAGCTTCTCATCTTGAAACAGCAAATCCTGTACTGTAAGCAAATCACAACATTTGTTTTTAAGCATGTCCACATTTGTTTATATAAGGTCATTACGATGGCACATAGATTTGTTCCAATTTTCACAGTCTCAAACTTCTATCCTAAATGTTTATAGCATGTCCATGTGTCATTGAAATAAATTTCGTAATATAAAATATCAACAAAATTTTAACAATAGGAACTATATTTTACTTATGTTCTTTATACTATTCACTTCCTTTGTAGTCTGTTTGGTTTCATACACACTCACTCTTCCAAGTGCTTCCCCCTCCTCTGCTTACACTCACTGACACGTCACTGCCATTGATTGATTGTTGTTTGTGTTTGCTTTGGACACTTCCAGATGATTGCTACTAATAACCAGCACTAAATTCCTGAAATATCTGCCTGATTCCTTTTCCAAGGCAACTTCATTATGGTGTGTCATCGAAGCACAGTAGGCCCTAGAAATATTGTGCTGCAGGAGAAAAATAATCTCCAAATGAAGGGATAGCTCAAACAAAGCATTGTAAAAAGCCATCACACTAAATTCTGCATGCATCATCTACTGCATTTCAGCAAAGGCCAAGCTTCTTAGTCAGCTCTCTGAGGAGATCCCTCAGCCTTAACTATGATTCTTTTGGGGCATAGTTTTGTGCTCACTGGACTTTCCTACTGTGTGCAACTCATCACCTGAATGAGGTTAGATCAAAAGGATGAGGTATAACATTTTAAGTAAGAAGTTCACACTGACAATCAAGAGGCCTAATTAATTTTTACTGACTTTGTATTGGTTCGTCAAAAAATCAAAATAATTCTTATGAGTTAGAGTGCTGGTAATTAAAAAACAAAACAAAACCACAACACAATGGCCCTGAAGGATTAGGAACTGTAACCAGTACCAACAAGACAAGACTGACAGTGAGCCAGTAACCACTGGATTTGGTTTCTAATTATTCATTTGCCTGCTTACATTTGGAGATACAGAAAGACAGGAACAGAATTGTCTTTGGTGTTGACCAAAAATCTGTTCAACAATGTTTTAAACTTATGAGCTAGCTACATAGAGGCCACAGAAGTACCTTGAGCTGGAAGTGACCCACAGGATCATTGAGTCCAATTCCCTGTTTCTTGCAGGACCATCTAAAATTAAAGCAGGCATACAGTCAGAGGGTTCTTTCTTTAAGAAGAATGAACAGACTCCATAGGTGCTGGAAACATCATAAAAAGTAACAAAGTGGTGTTTGTCAGATAACTTAAGGTTATCTTATAAGGGCATTTTACACCTACGATATGACGTCTGTCATATGGACAGGTACAGTCAGCTCTTTATTACCAAGGTGATAGACAGTATCTTACATGAAGCAGCAGTGGGGTAACCTGGCAGTCTCTCCACTAATGAAGTTGACAGGCCAGCTTCCCATTTAGGGTACTCCTAAGAACTCAGGACTCTAGAGGACAACGTGACACAAAGACAAGCCCTAGAAAACACCTAAGGCTGGCTTACATCCTGCAAGACTAAAGAGCTCTCTCTTGTGAAGGAATACAAAGAGACCAGAGCATCTCTATTTGTTCCCAAAAGGGCAAGTCTGGAGCTGGACTAATAAGCCAGCATACAGCCAAATCCAATGCCTCTATGTTATGCTCCCTGGTATTCTTATGGCAAGGAAGCACAGGCATTCTGAAGGAGCATTTTAGTTCAACAGACTCTGTGCTGCTCAACTATCTCTAGGTGGTATCGTATCTTGGAAAATTTGTCCCAACACAAGTCACTTCACATTTACCTACACTGAATTTCATCTGCTACTTTATCACTGCCATTCACTTTGGCAATTTGCTGTTTTTCACTTTCTCAATTTGTTGTGTTTCTTTCCAATACTTTAATTTTGATGGACCTGCCGTGGTGAAGAGCTCTTCTACAACATGTTCCCTAGGCTCCTTCATAGTAGGGAAAAACTTTTTTAAGAAGAGCTTCTTTTGTATGGTGATCATATCCTGGCCCTACTGATCTGCCCTCAAGGGAATTGCTTCTATGCCTTTTGCAAACTGGTCCTCCAGCATACTTACAGTCTGCCTTACAGCATCCACCTTTTCCTCCCTTCTTTCCCAAGCACTGTGAGGCTCGTCAGCTGCCTCCTTGTATCTCACTGTTTAACATTTTGACTCTGTGTCTGTTTTCCCCTATTCCTCAACAAGTTGCTCTAGGGCATACTCGCCCAGTTCACTGTCCAAATCTGGCCCTCCAGAGTACCTGTTTGGATGAAAAAAAGAGGTACCACGGTTGCTCAATAAACTCTTTCAAAACTATGCTGGCTGAACCTCACCACAAATAGCAAGGAGTAGTAAGACAAGCCAAGTCATTGCTCTATACCCTCATGGTGCAGCACAGGAGCAGCAGCAACAGACCTTCTGATAGAGTCAGACTGTGAACTGTGGCAGAAAACATTCTCATGACTTTTGAAGTCATCTGCACAGATACTGAATCCATTCCCATCCCCACTGTCATTCTTATCCAACAGCTGCCAGCTGGAGACAGACGGCAATCTCTGCATTAATTTTTCGTACTGTAAGATGAAGTACTTAAAAAAGAGTCAAGCAAACTTCTGTCGGTTTGTTTTTTGCCTTTTGACACTGCGTTCTTCCATCAGCCAGACGAATAATCTTTGCTGCAAGAAACAATACTAGTTTGTCTGTCAAACCAAACTAGTTCAAAGAAACTACATAGTTTTTTGGTCAAATGATAGCAGAGTTCAAGAATGGTAAATCACATACAGAAACCAGATTAGAGGATGCACTCTAGGACTGATCTCGAATGCTAATGCCTCCTGACAAATCCATCTAATTTCACAAAGCTCTGTTTTATTTACACACAAGATTTCAAATTGGACCCTAGCACTTGGGAAAAAAAGGGTTTAAACATCTAATTCAGTAGCACAGCAAATAGGATAAAATTGACATTTCATTAAAAGCAGGATTGACAGATTTGTACAAGTTTGCAGACACAAACCATAAGAAAGCAATCCAGTTAAAACATTGACTACAGCGACTAAAACATAATGAGTTGTTAGAACCTTACAGAGGAAAGCCTTGCCAGAAGGTTAGCACTATGGCACCAACCTGTATTGAGGGGGAAAAAGAGAATAACTTAATTAATTTCTGAAAGAAAAGTTGAGGAAAAATCTGTCATGATAGCCTAAGCCTCTCAGAACAGTGTGCATAGCTCAGAAGTAGCAGAAAGTGGTATTAAATTGAAAGGGATAGCAGTTCACCTGCCTTTAGACAAAAACACAAAACCACCCAAGACCATTAGCAACAACAGGTTAAAAAAGAGGAGTCTATGCTTGAGGATTGTTTTACTTTCAGGGGAGAGCTGACGTTAGAAATGTCACGGAGAATAGGTAGGGAATTTACAGGAAGATTAAATAGAAGTTACAGCCAGAGATTCAACATGAAAGGTTTAAAGAGAGGTTTTTGAAATTTTATGGATAAAAAGAACAGACGTTCCTACAAAAAGATGGCCGTAAGATTTCACCCAGTCACAGGAATTTTAAGCAACAGCATTTCTGGATGGATAGTCCAGAAATAACTAGGTAGAGGGGTTAGTTAGGGCATAGTGATGCAGGTGAGGGTTATCCAGCTGGTCAAATTTAAAGCAGCAGAGAGGGAAAATTTAATGGGACAGCACAAGAGTAAGCTAAACAAACCTAGTTTAATAAAGCGTGAATGATAAAGCAGATAGAACAAGTATGTGACTGAAAAAGTTTGGATTGGGAGAAGAATGATGAAGAATGCTGAGTGAATGAACTTCAAAGGGGATCAGATATGGGAAGCAGTAGATGGGTGCACTAAGTGGAAGTATTTCATGGAAATTCAGGTAATAGGCAGAGGCAAAGTAGAGTGCCTGGAGGAGAAAGAAGAGCATGTGTGTTTGAGGATCAGGCAGGTGAACACAGTAAACTCAACAGAGACTTTGGGGAGAGATGCTGAAGAGGAGATGGAGGGAACGTTTCAGTGCAGAACATACAGGTATGAGTGTGTATGACAAATGTGTGCTAAGCTCAGAGCATGATGGTAACAAGTAAACAGATATTGGGCAGGAATTTGGATGTTGTCCTTAATTTCCTCAGCCATTAATATGTTATTATGTTCTCCATTTTATTTTCCAGCCCTTGAAAATTGCCACTTCAGAAAAGATTACGGCTCAGATAAACTTTCAGAACCTTAATACGGTTGGATAATTTGGATGAATCTCTAGAAGAAATTACAAAGATCTCAAGCAGCTTGCAACCCTTTACAAAGGAGGCAGCTTTGAAGTGTCCAACCCCAAAAGGCACTTCATTTCCTTGAGATTTTAAGAATGAATTATGGGTTTTACTCTAAATTGAAAAATGAACTATTTTTTTCCATGGCAAAGGAGAGAAAGATCATCCTACCCAATCCTGGTGGTAATTTTACCTCTAGGGAAGAATCTCATCCCAGAATATATAAAAACCAATATCTTAAGGCTTAAGGACCCTTATCATTATGCCAGTTTAAAACATAGCTCATAAAATGAATTGTATTTCTAGGACTTAAGATATCCTGAAGATTTTTTTTCTTCGTAAGAAAAGAGAAAAGTGTTGTTCTAAAAATGTTTGCAAGCTATTAAGCTGTTCTCCCTTGTGGCAGAGGAAAACATGCAGCGTGATACTTAAACTATTTGGGACTTTATCCCTGAAAGCTCTCCAGCACAGACAACCTTATTGAGATGCAAACATCTGACAGTCAGCATTTTTGTATTGGGCACTTAAGCCCAACCTCACTCACCACAACATAACTTCTGTTAATTTATAACAGACTGTAAGGCAAACAAAGCTGTTTTGGCACAAAAAAAGCTCCAAAAAACCCCAACAAACCCGAGCAAAAAACCAAACCTCACAATGTTTTTTACAGTAGAGGAAAAAAAAATCCAACAGCAGTGGTAGATGCAGCTAAAGCCTGGACCTGTCAGCTCCTACAAATAAGCAAGGTGGGCACATAGGATGTGAAGCGGGGCAGGCACATCTAAGCCTTGCTAGCTGCTACAGATCGCCACAGAGAGAGGGGCTAAAGGGGCAGCTGGCATGACCTGGGGTAACAGAGAACTGAGGGTGTCCTAAGAACTAAAATACGTTGCTATGTTTCTCAATATACACAACATGCTGTAAGTAACAACTTTTTAATCTGCCTTTTTTGCTAATACTTGGCCAGTTGTGCTGCTCATGGTGTGTAACAGTGAGGGTGAAATACTATTATTGTCTCAGTTACATGATTCTGTCAAGAAAAGCTCTTCATTGTATAAATGGAAAAAATTACAGGATAGGAAAGACAATAACTCATATCCGAAATCCTTTATGTTTTTTAGAAATCCAACTGAGTAGTTGTCTAATTTAAAAACTCCACAGATAAGAGTGCAGGTAAGATTTTTTTCTTTAGGAGAGTGCTTACTCAAAGCTTTTGTTAGCAACAACTTTATTAATTTTGTACTGCCAAGTAGTAAATAGTGCTGGTGCAGAACTATGTTATCACCGTCTATTTTTCTGCCTATTTACAGCTTTCCAACACAACACTGAACAACTAGCTGGTTTTGTTTGGGGATTTTCCCTTGGCCTGAAAGATAAGAGGTTTCATCTGCAGTGATGAAACTGCACCTTAACTGCCACATATACAAACACTTAAACACCCTCTCAAAACCAACCATGACACCAAAAACACCCCTAAATCCAAACCAGAGCAGAAATCAGATATGAGTTCAGCAAAAAGTCCAAGTAAATGAATGATCACCAGAAGGGCAGAGAAGGTTGGCAGGGTGAGACTGTGCCCACTGCTGTGAAAGAGAATGAGGTAGAACCTTATCTAAGGCACAAGTGGCTACATGGCTAAGGCTGTTATTTACACTGTGCAGAGAGTCTAGCAGCAGATATTTGGAGCTCCATTTTGCTAGGTAGTTTTTATCCCTATCACCTATTTTTTTTTTCTGTAAAAAGAAACCAAAAATCCTTGCAAAGTTTATGTTCTGAAGTACTACTGAATTTTATTAACTAGGTGGACAAATTCAGGACTGAATCTGAAAAGAGAAGAAAAGCTGATGAAAAGGTGATCATGTACTCTCAGCTAGGTAAGCCCAGGCTATATGGGTTTCCTCTGACTGATGTAAGCTTGTATCTTGTCCTGAGCCAGCTGGAAAGGTGGCACCGATACACTCCTTTCCCTCAGCATACCACTAATAAAGCAGGATTAAGCAAACCACAAGTCTATTGACAGGCGTGATTTTCAAAAGTAGCATGATCAATTCCCAGGGTGCTACTAAGAAATAGTGAGTTCAGACAAACCAAAAAAACACGTGAGTTTTCCGTGCAGGTTTACCCATCTTACCACCTGCACAAGCTGTTCAACAGATACCACACATTCCCATCACGGTCCTTGCATGTTCGTTTTTCCTAACATTTAACCCAGTCAGGTTTCCCCACTGAGGGCTGTTATTATTTATAAACGAGTCATCTTTCAAGTCTTTGCAGCGAGACTGGCGGAAACTCCTTGAATCCTGGCTTCTTGTAACGTCAGGAAAACACAGGATCTTTCCCAACCTTCCGCCCGCGGGAGTGAACTTCCACCAGCCTGCAGCGGTCTGCCCAGCACCGGCGCGGCCCAGAGGAAGTCATTCTGCCGCGGGAGCCACTGACCTCGGGTTCTTTCCCACCGTGCCCCGACCCCGCCGCACAGCGGAGCGAGCGCAGCGGCAGCACCACTCTTGGAGGCCAAGCCGGCGCTCCCGTCCCAGCGCGGCGTGTCCCCGATGACAGCGAAGCCGCGGGCTGACCGAGCCGGGCTC